>JAQJVL010000515.1:270000-527500 GCA_035578905.1 Stictocephala bisonia | reverse complement strand
CCTGCCTCTCACCTCACACACATTTTGAGTAAAATAAATTGCATAGTAAATATTAATTAATTCAAACCCAATATAAAGAATTAAATATTACATTATCAATAAATACATTTTACGTGGCAGTATATGAAATAGTCAAAATTCAAGGTTATTAATTCTTATATAAATAACATTTATAACTTACTTTAATTAAATACATGCTTAATTATATAATAATTATAAGAATGTCTTATAACGCACAGATTTGCTCTGCTGAAATCTCACTTTACTATTTACATAGATTGGACATGTTTGTTATCACATGCTACTTAATAACATGATGCAGGTTATGGAAGTTCTTTGTCAGTATGAAGTCATTGACATATTTCCACTAAATGGGGACTGACCTCGTTACACTAAACCATCCTTACTTAAGGCGCCTATATATGTATATAGATCGAAAACCAATTTTAACCAAATACTTTATAAAAGTAAATCTGGTCACAAATAACAATGGTCATAGACTTAAATACATATTAAGGCAGCAAAATTCACTCTAATTTACCTAACATTTTACTACTGTATGTTTTGTAATAAAATTAAACTGAAGGACCATTAAAACTATTACATAAAACTAATACCTAATTCTAAAATTTTCTCCGTTTTGCTCGTTTACAAAGTTTGATTCGTTGGGTTAATGTTATTTCAGATATTTTATACTAGCTCTAAATGTTATCTAAATTCTCATAATACGATCAATTAAAGAAAGACTACAAGTGTTGCGTTAATATTAATGACTCTATTTGGTTTCCTTGTTGTATTAATAAAAAGTATGATAGCAGTCTATAAAAAATTGTAAAGCAAAAAACACGACAGATTTTGTATTTCAATGTGAGCAAAATTAACTGTAGACGAAACTGGAGAGTACTCTTAAGATAGACCACATAATTCTTAGTAATAATGTCTCACAGTAATAAACTTGCTGTATTGTTCTCATACAACATTAATATTTCAGTTTATAAACTCTTGTTTAGAAATCTATAAAAAGAGTGTTTTGATATAATTCATATATACAATAACAATCAAAGAAATATAAGGAAAAACTGACATACAACAGTGTGTAGCTATATAGATGTTTAACAGTGTAAAATATGTCTCGTTATCTCATAGAAATTTGTAAGTATATCAGTTTCAAAGATAATTCAACAATTATTTATGATATTTAATCTATCACATAAAAGGAGTAGCACTTCATCAATGAAGTTGATAACAGCTGTTATAACAATAGGTTTGGTCATGGCTGAGTAAATTTAATTTCCTGCATGAACCTCTAGTAATTTTGAAATATATCAACTTGCACGCCATAAACCTGCCCTCTCTGTGTTAAAAAACACATTCCAAATATAGTTTATTGTTTTTCAGAGTAGACTGGGTGTAAATAAATGAAAGGTTCATATCAAAATAATTATTTGTTACATATTAATAGCAAAACTAATTCTCATATTTTCAACAAACAGTTTTACTGACCACAATTATCTCTGAATCCTTTTATCGTGGACGACGTGGTATAGGATGGCCATTTGGAATCTAGCACAACTAATACAAGTAAGTTATGTCGTAAATTATACATTTGGATGGAATATATTTTTGAGTTTTCTCAGGTAATATATTGCTTAGTTAAATTAATAGAATCGATTTGTAAAATATATCAAACAGTTCTAAAATGTTGTCTCGTTGTTTGAAACTAAACATATTTCACCTGAATGCACCCTTACTTTATAGTATACATAACTAACAGTATCCACCCACTCCGCTGGTCATAATATTAAGTTTTTAATGTATAATTGAAACGTGCAGCCTCCTTTCAGTTTATACATTAACGAATTTACAACAGTTGATGTTATGCATACTTTAGTACTGTACTCAATTATTTTAAATTTTAAAAGTTTAGCATACCACAATTTTATTTTATTTGTTTTTATTAAACAACTGTTAATCAAATAGATTAGTTAATTAATATAGCTCTATAACACCATGGGAACTCTAGAGGCCAGTGGGACAGAGCAGTGAGGTCGAAGAGGAAAATTCTTTCTTAGTGAGCCTCCAGGGGCCAAGTTAAACCTATGTATAAAATATCAAACAATTGGAAGTATAACTATGGAGAAATAGTGATGAGTGAAAAATTTATTATATGTATATATATTAAATTTTTCGATTGAAATCAGTTTGTTCTTTTAGATAAAAAAAGTTTCAAAGTCTAACCAATGTCTAAAGTACTTTTAGAGGGCACAAAGTACTATATTTGACTCTGAATCAATAAAGTATTGTTTTTATCACTATGTTTAGTCATGTTCTATTGTTTGGCTATACATGTTTTAAAACTAAATTGTTAATTTTCAGATTGAGAAAGTTTGTTCTCTCAAGTAACATTGTTTCATAGTCTTGAAAAATCTGTAAGTCTACTTTAAGAGGGCGCAAAGTACGAATATTGACTCTGAATCAGTGAAATATCGTGTTTATAGCCATGTTTAGCCACTTCCTATGGCCTGGCTATACGTGTTTTCTGATTAAATTGTATATTTCCCATTAAATACAGTATTGTCTCCTAAGTAACAAAGTTTCAGTCTTGAAAATCTGTAAGTTTACTTTTATAGGACGCAAAGTACGGTAATTCACTGTGAATATGTACACTTTAAAATTTCTTCAAATTCAAAATTGCTTTAAATTTCAAAATTTTTAAATTGTTTAGAAATTGTTTAAATTGCCTCCGGGAGGTCTGGAACCAAAAGAAATAACCAGCTTTTAGTGACGTGAAACATTTACCTTTTTACTTACAAAATTTTAAACAGAAATCAAAACACTCTAAAAACTGTCACTAGAAGAGTGACTTTAAACCAGAAACAAGTTTAACCGCGCATGCTTGGTGGATCTTACCCTATCTACTAAAACCCTACTGAAAAAACCTAACAAAAGAAAACTTGTAAAAATTACTTACGTAGCTGTCCTGGAAGTTTATATCCAAAAGTGACCACAACAAAGCTCGACCGGCATACACCCTCTCACTCACACGCGAACTAAGTAAAATTGCCGTAAACGGTAAAAGTGACACCGCACGGTTAAGTCGCCGTGATCTCGAAAGAGGAACGTAAGTGGTCACACTCCGGAAGAAATCGTCGAACTGCTCGAACGCACGCAAGCTTCGACCCATGGACTTACCCCCTCTTAACTCTAGAAGCAAAATCAACCAATTAGAACCCTCTAAACCAGGACATCTGAACAGGTAAGGCTCACCAAACATGTTGCCTTCAGAAAACATGTCGCATGAAGTTGGCAGGAAATTAACGACGTGAAAATACTGGTTATTTAGCTAATTTATATGGGAAAAAACTACTTTTTTATTTGAAAGGGGAACATTCTGAATTTTTCTCAAAACGGAGAATTTATATCGAAAACTTTTGGAAAACAAACCAAACTCCTAAACCTCTCAGTGCTTACAATATTTAACATTTTCTAAATACAATTTTCTAATTTAATTATAATGAAACAATTAACAATTGTTACAACATACAGTGGTATTGACCCACCTGCCCACCTATACACGTACAGTGGTATTGACCCACCCGCTCACCCATACACGTACAGTGGTATTGACCCACCCGCCACCCATACACGTACAGTAGTATTGAGCCACCCACCCACCCATACACGTACAGTGGTATTGACCCACCCACCCACCATACAAGTACAGTGAAATATTGTGTTTATAGCCATGTTTAGCCATGGCTGTTTAATTGGTATAGTTTCCCATTGAATACAGTATAGTCTCCTAGATAACAAAGTTTCAAAGTCTAGAAAAATCTATAAGTCTACTCTTAGAGGCCGTAAATTATTAACCAATTTGATCTACACGCACAAATTGAAAATCTAACTCTACGTAAGGATGAAGGTTGAAGCGAAGCAACAGTTGTCAGCTACTTTATATATCTTATTTTCTAATAGTTCTGTCAAAGAAATACCTATATTTCTTCCTGTAACAAACTGATTCAAATACAGTTCAACCTTGTAAATTTTGTTTAAGTTTTTTACATGTACTGTGCTTAGTCATCTTATAATTATTTATACTTATTTTAATAGAACTACACCATTCAAAAATTTTTTACATTTTCTTCTATGTATCAACCCTAAAAATTACACTAATATTTGAAAGGAAGGAATAGTGGTATATTGTGTAGTTGTCACAAAACTTTACTACATGATAATTATAAGCCTGTGTGGGTTAGGTATATCTTTTATATACCTATACCTATACCTTTTATATACTTTGGTATTTTGCTTAAAGTTCTTTTGTTTATTTTTTTCATGGTCTATGAGACTTTCTTATTGATCACAATAGGCTCATTAAAAATACACAATGTCCTATGCTTATTTAGGTTCTTGTCTCTAACTCAGGACCGAGAAGCGGCACTTAACATTAAAAGTAGGAGAGTTTGGAACGCACAGCCGATGGAAAACCCTCGGGCCCGTATTAAACCAGCAAAACACGTCTTCTGCGGATACTCACGCAAACTTAACCACAACAAGTCTGGGCCAAACAATGAACAAACGTCATTTGACATCGTAGGTGAGCTGCAGTACACTCAATGTGGTGACATGGAGAGGAAGGAACCTGACATTCGATACAAGTAAGTGTCTGCTCTGCTGGCTGTACTGCAATGATTTAGTAAAGACACGATGTCTATGTTCCTAGTATTTGAACATAGTTCTGTGAGAGTTAATTGATCACATTAGA
The DNA here is from genome assembly GCA_035578905.1 of Stictocephala bisonia. Taxonomy (NCBI): domain Eukaryota; kingdom Metazoa; phylum Arthropoda; class Insecta; order Hemiptera; family Membracidae; genus Stictocephala; species Stictocephala bisonia. The sequence continues at coordinate 522,735 of JAQJVL010000515.1, read as the reverse complement.
TTTTTCATAACTGTTAATATGTGGTGATTTCCAACGCTTCAAACGTTAAAAAAAGTTTCGACAGTTGTAAATGACCACAATTATCTTCAATCTAATCGTTTTAGATATTGTGTTTGACTTTTCAAGCACTTGAAGATTTGGTAATCTACAAAACATTAGCAATCGTATACATGTGTGTAACTGTAATTCTCTGATACCACCTACTATCTGATTACCATGAGTTAGTTGATAAACACTTTTATTAACAATTAATTCTTTCTAAATAGTTCTAGTTATTAAAAATAGTAATCTTAGCGTAGCCAATCCCTACTCTTCAGGGGAGAGTAAAAGAGTGTTTATCCCTACTCTTCAGTACAAAGAAAAAAATCACATAACTTACACCATAATATAAAAACTAAAAAGATTAAATATTATTTTTAATTTTATATTATTGTGCCTTTGTGTAACAATATAAGTAACAAATATAACAATGCTATAATACTAATTGCTAGTTTGTTTTAGCAATGATACTAATTGCTTAGAACCCCTCCATCTACTGATTATATTTATGTAACGTGCGAAAGTTGTTCAATACATATAATTTTAAGAATTTCTAAAATCGTCTTGGTCTCACTTTAATTTAGGGTTGAAATGGAAACAGTGGATGGTTTTGGTCGCAACGAATTGTCATCATACCACTTTCCTGTGGATGAAAATTTAGATATCTTTAGATACTGGTAAATATATTATGAATACTATAATGAAAACTAAGTATTATTAACCTAAGATCTCCACATTCGCAGTATTATCATACCAATACTAACATTTGGAAAGAAGCATTTGGAGTAACAACCTACTATTCTTTGTGTAAGTTCTGATTCCAACTAATATTGCCTTAAAAATCAACGAACATGGTTTCATTTGTACATTTCTGGTAAATGTATAAAGTATTATTAAAATTCCGTATTTATTTAATACAATATGGATGACCATCGTTCCTCGCATTAGTATTTCATTTACTTCCCCTTTCGTCTCTTCATACAAAGCTAACACTAAGATAAACTCAGCTTTGCAGATATAAAGGAGACCTAGGTTAAATTGTTAATTTTAAATTAATAAACTTAAAAAATCAATATACACTTTTATGGATATGAATGTTCAGTTTTATGATCGGGGCTGATGAAATTATATACGAGGGGCGGGGTTGGAGCCACTGTGCCACACTCCCACGCTACTTCAGATATTACACTCTTGAAGCCATATATATTGGATACATTGGCGACTTCAAAGGTAAGTAGAAACTAATATAGGATCATTTTTCCTTTTCTTATTTTACTATCTAAATATATATGAATATGTAATTTTTGTTTCTATTTACGTGAAGTACGATACGTAGATATTGATAAAGTAATGGCACGAAGATTTAGATTTCAAGAACAAGTGTCTGTAAACAAGCAATGCTGTATTTCTACCCACTCTTGGCCCAAGCGAGGGTGATTTACAATGCATCAAATTAGGAAAATACAAAAAACAGTTAAGCTAATAAATATTTTATTTCAAACAATTAAATTTGTAAAACTGTTATCGGTAAGTATTTAAAAAAATAATTTGAAGAAAAACACGTAAACAAGTTTTCATATGATTGCGACAAGTTTTAGGCTGTTACCAACAGTTACTGTTAGGCTGTTATTTTTTCACAGTTACCAAACAAAATATGAAGAAACTATTAATTTAATGCCTCTATGAACTAAAGTAATAACAACAAAAATTTAATTAAAAAACATCAAAAACAAAAGTATATATAAAAAATAATAACAATAAATTCTAGCCAACATATAAAATTCAACACAAAGGAATTTATAATCAATAACAACAAAACATTACAAACATTATTAGTATTTAAATAAAATAACAAAAACAAGGCATCTACGTGACCAACCAAATAACAGCAGATAACAAATATATGTTAAAATATATTAAATTAAGTAGTTTAAATAAGTAGTTAAATTAATTAAAGTAAATAAATAAGATATGGAGTTTAAATAACAAATTTAGCTAAAAAAACCAAGCTTGGAAATAACATTGAGTTGGCCAATTCAAGAAAAAACAAAAAAACATTATTTATGTAAGTTAGGTCCTACGCTGAATCCTTCTGGCGAGGCAGGGCAGCTCCTGGTTTGAAGACACAAACACATAACCCCGAGAACCCTGTTACATAAACAGGCTTAAGAGAATGCTCGTCCGACTAGTCCTGTCGACGCTGGATGGGGTTTAGTTCTTATGTTTTACCTATACTTTCACCACGAGTAGCAAAGTGCATGAGTTACTCCCACACACTCAACCTGTTCCTCTCCCTCTCACCCGGCCTATCCCCGACCCACATCAAGCAAGATGCTGCATTTACAGTTTAATGTGTCTTAAAGTGTTTTCCTAGACCGACTCCGCATAGCTCGATGTGATGTTGTTAACTCTTGAGGATAGGGTATAAAATACATTTTGCACAATTTACAAGATGATAGAACAATTAATTAATCTAACAATAGTCCTCAATTATTTCAAGGATAAATAAATTAATTTTAGTAAAATTACTTTTATCAATTATTTTTAAATAAATTATAAAATGTAATAAATCAAAAAGGATAATATTAATAAGTAACCTAAATTATTACATATCTACACGAAATCTCACCTTTAATACATTTCAATTTGTGAGCCATTTTCGCAAAAACAAAATAGAAATAAATACGTTGATAATAAGGAAGTAATAACTTTGATTGATAAAACAATAATAACAGAAAACAGCTAGGAATTACTGTTGTGAAAGGGGAGGAAAGAAAAATGGGGGTTTCGTGCATGTGGACGTCTTCATTCTGGAGGAAGAGTAGTTAGTAGTTACGAAAAAAGGAAGTAGGTCCCACTAACAAGGCTGCACTAGATATACAGGCCGTGCTGTAGGCTCTATGACGCCACACTAGTACGAGCCTACTCGTAGATGGCCGAGATGCATGAAGAACGCTCTTGTGCGTTTGGTTTTTCCGCAAAATCAAATAAATAAAACCATCAGAATGCCCAAAACAACTCGTCTCATTAATAATACACTCCTGTTAATACAGTGTATTTTAAATGACAGGATAATAAGGAAGAACAAAAGACAGTAGCTGAATGTTCATATGTTTTGTCATTTTCGTTGCGACCATATGATGACATGGAGATACCACTCATTTGGCTGGCAGATAAACGGTTAGATGGGACTGTTAGTTAAAAATTCCTGGCAATACACCTGGATCGAGGGTTGACCTGGAATTCGCACATGGACCACATTTGCTCCAATTTGTCCTCAGGCATTTATGTTTTGAGAACGTTAGCAAAATTTTACCCAATTCAAGTTCTAATGACGGCGTATTACGGTCTGATTTACACCCCCATCTTACCTACGGTGAGGTGCTGTGGGGAGCTTCTGCAAACAATCAGTTTAGCAGAGCATTTAAATTGCAAAAACAAGCGATTCGCATTGCTGCACAATTAAAGTTCAGAGAAACCTGCAAAGAAACATTCAAAAAATTGCAACTGTTGACATTGCCTAACCTTTACATACTGGAGACAACCCTATTTAGCATATCCAAAAGCGTTATGACAAGTGGCCGGGACATACATACACACGACTCAAGAGGCAGAAACAACTACTTAACTGGGAATCACAGGACGGTTGTCCACGATTCAATTAAGAATGCCCCAACGCTCAAGGCGTTAAAAACCCGTCTCAAACGCTGTTTAGCGTCTCATGCATTTTATAGTGTGGACGAGCTTATGGCATACAACTGGAAGACCGCATAATCAGAAGACTGACAACTGGTGTCGGAAGTGGGGATTTGGTATGAGTGACTATGCTATGAGTGCAACCGTAAATGATGTATGTTTTGACAGAGGCTTGGATGTGGGATGTATGTTTTAGATTTTTATATAGGGATGACGTTTGCTATACATTTTTGTAATGTCATTGCAAATAAATATTTGATTTGATTTGAATTTATATAGTGTGTTGAATACATTTGTAATACATTAATCTTGAACAAAACAATTCAAAAAGAACTTTATTTAACTTTCAGCACGAACATAAAATTAATATATTTCAAAATATATTCATGATATCATTTAGTTAATAGTACTTCCGAACTAAAAAAATATAATATAGAGACAATAATTAGTATGATGAAGTTCTGGTCCTAATGAATAAACTTAAATGTGAACAGTTGTTATAATTTAAATATAAATAAAGAGTAAGAAAAAGGGTAGAAACTAAATCCTAAATTCGAAAATTATTATTATCGTATTATTGAAATAAAAAAATTAAATTACAACAATAATCAATTATAGCAACACAGTGAATGAACTGAAGAAAGGCCTTTTTTAAATTATTGCCAAGTATGGAGGGTTAGAGGTTTTTGCAGACATTTGCCACAGTATAAAAGATAAAAAATTAAATGCGAGAAAATAAATGGTATGATTCAAATCGAATGGGGAAACTTAAATGTGAAAAGTTTTATATGCCTACTTTATATTTCAATATATATAATTGGAAAAGCAGCAGCCTACAATATAAATTCTAAACTTTAACTACCATAAACAATATAAATGTTAAGCAAGGAACAACATTAAATTACAACAATAATCTTGTTTTAATTAAAAAAAAAAAAAAAAAAAAAAAAAAAAATAGTGCAAGATAAATAGGCTGTATTTTGTAAGAAACTCCATAGTTAATATAGTTTGTCAAGCTTTCACTTTTTGGTGGATTTTTCCGGTCAACTTTTCTTTTGAAGATATATAATATGTATTTAAAAGAATATTACTAAAAATCTTCATACACTAAACAAGAAGTGCTACAAAAACTACAGTCTAGAATATTGTGTTTTAAAAATAACGACATAAATAATGGATAAAATTGCCCCATCTTGCCGGACAACAGAATCTTCTCTTTAAATGAATCTGTCATCGAAGTGTTTAATATCCTTCAATGATTAAACCCACAATAGATATTTCATTTAATAAGAAAATCTAAGCCTGTAATTTTGTCAATTAGTCAGGCCCACGACCACAGCTGTGTTAAACTGCATCACATTTACATGGAACTACACTAGCACTCCACAACAGAGCACACAATCAGCTGATATTTTGAGACTCAGATTATTAATATTGGACAGGAAATCTATTTGTTTATAAAATCAATGTTACTACACACTCTAGAGTGTTTTACTTAGCTTGAAGTCACTTTTGTGTATTGCCCTTAACCAAGTATCAGCGTTTGTTTGACCTCTTGAAACATTTAATACAGGAACGTACACAGTATCGCCGCTATTATGATAGTTACTGTCACAACCAGAAACGCAGCAAGCGTACGGCATAATTTATTAATTATTACCATGTTATAAACAACCAAATACTAGAGAACAAGTATCGGAAGGAGTATAACATAAGGCACGTAACACACCATTATAGGTTATGACAATACGTACAAGGAATTAGATTGACGACCGATTTTCTGCCTTATGTTTGGCGCGGTTGATAGGTAGCACGATTGCAGGCTGACTCAGTAACAACAACCACTCTGCGAGCGCTGCAGCACGACCTGTATATCTAGAGCGGCCTTGCTCTGACCCTCAAAGAAGGCCAAGTCATCGGCCCAGCCCGAAGGTCCTACGCAGCACGTAGAGGCGACATTAGGGTTGAGTGGCAATGCAGGTGATGGTTTATAACTGATGCTGTATAAATTATATTAAATAAATTATTTTTCCGATGAGCCATTAGGCCAGTATTTTTTATAGGAATAAACAGGTGAAACTACATAAACAGACTTGCAACACATTTTCAAAATGGCCTGCCATCGCAATAAAAATTAAACATAATTCCAATTAAACGAAAACCAGAGGTCACAATAAAGTATACTAGAGAGATTATGGAAACTGCATATTCAACAAAAATACTAGAGATATTCAAAATAATTCTAAAATATGGAGGAGTTTTATTACAGTAAGTGTCTCTCTTACACCTAACAGTACGGTTAGGTGCCAGAGAACTTTTTATTCATTACCTTTCCAATTAATTGCTACATATTGTGTACAATAAGGTCATTTTTCATTTAATTTCTTCCAATTAAAAAAATTATCGATGTTTTAATATGTTTGCAACTAGGTTAATCCATTCATCGCTTATTCCCGATTCGGTGGAAAAGATTGGACATAAGCACAATTACATGAAAATACAAATCACTAACTTAATATACTGAAAATGTATGTATCATTTTGTGTCATTTATATATTTGTTTTTATCAGTATGTCTTCTGAGGTAACTCATTTATGGCCAATATATTCTATTGTATTAAATAATGGAATAAAGATTGCTTACGTATGATGATGCTTGTAAATTACATACTGTATACCTAACTAACCAATTTTTTCTTTGCGCAGATGAAGGTCCCAGTCCAAGAATGTTTGAACTAAGAGACGAGCTAATTTGGGTTGGTGTAATGCGCAAGTTTATTTCTCCTTTATTTACTCTGTGGCAACTTGCTTGGCCAAGCACACTCAACTCAGATTTTAAAAAATATATTACAATCTGATAAAGTATTCTGGTATTCTTTTTAATTTATCAATCCTTTCACTTATTTGTATTGTTTCATGTTTACTTGTTTTTGCCTATCCAGATGAACTATGTGTTAACCTTTAATAATGGTTATTCATACAAATACTAAATATTCTTATACTATATTGAATAAACTAAACATTTGGCTATACTGTATATACACTTGAATATAAGTTGACAGAACTTTATTCAGTTCATTTGTATTAAGAATATATTTTTCGCAAAATTTTCTGATGGCACGATTGTTTAATCTTAGGCAAGCCAATAAAATTCCTTTTGTACTGTTGGTATGTGTCAATTTGGAACTGTAGTACTTGTTGAGACCTATCTATGATACCCCTAATTCAATGAAATCTAGGACATTTTTTTTAAAAGCTTTGGCCAAGGTTTACAAAATTTGTATCATCAGGCAACACACAAAACTAAATTTTATGATAAAAAACAGAAGCTGTTTTAATTTATTTAGTTACTTAAATTTAGTTAAAATTCAAACCTACAGCAATTGATATAAAGCACGAACATTAAATAAGTTCGAGTATTTATTTTTCTACAACATATGGAATTGAAAAAAATTAAAAACATAATTAATATTATTTTTAAATTATTGTATATTTCACTCATGTCCATGTAGTATATTTGAAGACATTTACTCATTTTCTTACTGCTATCGAAGGACTAAATAATGATATAACGACTACTTTATTTAACAAAAAAAGACACGATTTGTAAATGTATAAGAAATTATATAAAATAAGAATATCCATTAAAAATTTCATTTAATTTATAATTTTAGAAAAATCCACATATTCAAACGAGCATGTTATTGGAGAAGTGTGATAGATAGTTGAAACGTTACAACTATGAAAATTGTTAATCCGGTATTATGGGTAGCCGTAAGACTGGATAATATCGTCATGCCATTGGACGTAGTATTTTAAAACTCCTCATAATTTCAGCATTTACTGTGCGACCGCTCTAAATTCAAGTCGGAGAACTCAGAAAATGGACTATCGTGTTTTAACCTTCTTATAGTTTCAGCATTTACTGTGCGACCGCTCTAAAGTTAAGATGGAAAACTCAGTAAAAGGACTATTGTGTTTTAACCTTCTTATAGTTTCAGCATTTACTGTGCGACCGCTCTAAAGTTAAGATGGAAAACTCAGTAAAAGGACTATTGTGTTTTAACCTGCTCATAATTTCAGCATTTACTGTAGGAGTGCTCTGCAGTCTAGACGGGAAATTCAGTAAATGGACTCATAGTGTTTTAACCTCCTCATAATTCCAGCATTTACTGTATGAGCACTGTGAAGTAAAGTCGGAGAATTCGGTAAGTTGTCTGTAGTGTTTTTGTATATTATTGTTAGTTTTTAATATAAACTTACCGGATATTTGTTGGTTCAGAGTATGATTGACAACTGTAATCAGGTTAGTTGCAACTGGGCTGGTTGTAAATTTATAGAAATCTAAGTTAATTTCGTGAAACTATTAATTACTGGCAATGTATTGTTAAATTAAGAAGGCGTATACATCGAATACAGTTGTGAGTACTTTTTATAATTAGATTTTGTATTATACAATGGATATGTACAGCTTTATTATAGGAAACTGGTTACATTGAAGGTTTAATTGCTATTCTTTTATTGATTATAATTATTCTCATTTCCAAGGGATAGCCTAATGAAGCGAGAATTACTTCATTGACTGTGACAACCCTGTCAGTAAGTATCAGCTTTGTGAATAGAATTGTACCCTTAACTCTGGTGTTACAAGGTGTATACTTAATTAATATATTTCACTATGAATTTTAAGTATATAGATACATATATATTATTTTAAATTTTACTTTATTATGCAAAACAGGTAAATTCGTTCAGACCACAGTTCTATTGATAGTAGTATGAGGGTAAATAGAACTTAATATTTATTTAATGTTTTAATTTGTTTGATATTCGGATGGAAATCCTTCTAGTTTTAGTTTTAGTTTTAGTTTAAAAGGGGATATATAGTTGGTCCAGCCAACCCTTGCAACGAAGCCTATGGCTTTTTGTGCCAATCCCGGTGCCCAATCGTCGTAAAGCTGGCTGCCCTTGACCAAGTCAAGGAGCTTCTTCACTAGATTGGTAATTTCCAACTGTCCCAGAGGTGAGCCTTCAAAAGGTACTCTTCTGCCGGCACCAAGAGCCTCACGCTCCCGGACAGTGTGTTCTACAGACTCTTCGTCCAACCCACAGAGGCGACAGATGGGATCCTCCGTAAGGAGTCCCACCGTTCTTAGATGCCTCCGGAATTTACCGTAACCGGTGATGAGTCCCACCACCAGCTTTACGTAAAATTTACTCAACCCAAGAAGTTACTTTGTTGACTTCTGGGAAGGATTCCTGACAAGAAGCTTGTCGAGTCATTGCCCTGGGAACCGCCGCCATCTTTCCAGATGTCTGGGACCCAGTTTTGGTTGGTATTTTGACAGCTGCAGCCGAAACGCCGCAGGCCGGCTCAAGACCAATGAAGGGCTTAATAGCGCCTTCCCTAGCCAAGGCATCGGCCTGCACGCTGCCTTCTATTCCCCTATTTCCTGGGATACATTCCAGCAGGACCTGATTTCTTGAACCCAGGATGCTGAGGGACTCCACACACTCCCAGACCAGACCAGACGAAACCTTCCAGGAGTCAAGGGCCCCCAAGGCCGCCCGACTATCTGAGAGGATATGGATATGTTTCCCGCAAACCTCTGTCATAATTTGCGCTGGACGTATGGCGACTTCAGCTTGGAAAACGGTGCCATACGCTCCCAGGCTCACGCACGCGTTTGTCCTAGGGTCGCCAGTATAGACACCAAATCCAGCTCTGTTGCCTATTCTTGACCCGTCTGTGGACCATACAAATGGGTCGTGAGAAGAAACCGGGCTAATAACAGCGTCCCAGTACTCCCTCGACCCAAAATCCACAGTATGGGGTCTGGTGAAAAGATACTTAGTCCCAATGAGGTCAAACCTCATTGAGAGTACCTCATCTTTTACTAGATTGACCACTGAGGAGTGACCTGTACAGGACCCCCTCCAGTGATCAGTCAGTTGAGGCCTATAGGCCTTTTCCTCTGATTGCCAGGAGTGCTTCTCCTGGCTATCTTCATCCTGTTCAGAGCCCCAGCTGTCCGATCGAGCTGATCAGAGCCTGGGCTCCGAGAAGGATGTTTTCGAGGTCAGAGAGCGACATGCCCCCCTCCGCCGAACCCATGACCCGAGCACCGGGGACTTCAGACTGGCCTGCCCCTGCCTTCTTTCCCCGTGCCAAGGTCCTTGTCTGAGGGCTCTGAGCGGTCCTCAGCCAAGTTGGATTCAGAATCGGAGAGAGACATGCCCCCCCCCCCCCCCCCGACATTGATTTGGCCCGAGCAATGGAAAACAAGGGCTGGCCATTGAGGCTGCCCTCTGCTCCCATGCTCGGTTCATTATCTAAGGACTCAGTGCGGTCCTTAGGTATGTAACTATAGGTGTGTGTGGTAATGAGTTCAGGGTACCGCGGGGTCACTAAGCCCGTCAGCTGCACACCTCAGCTGCCCCTGCGGACCTCGGTCCGGGACTGCTTATTAGGGTTTTCCCCTTATTCGCAGTTGTCCACCCCATCAATGACGAGGTGGAACATTCGCTATCCGCCACCTGCGACCCGCCCAGTAGCTGAGGCTCGCCCTGGGCAAAAATCCTTCTAAATATGCAGTCTACAGCCAACGTTGAAATCGTTCAATTTATTTTCTAAATTTGTTTTTCTAGATATTATTACTGATGCTATAGGTTCAAATATTTAACAACTCAGTTATATGTTCTTATTTACAATTATATAGTACGAAACGAATCAAACACATAGTTAATTATTGTTAATTTATGGATATATTTATAAATAAAGTTTCTATCTTCAGACAACACGCTAAATTTAATTTTAGTAGTAATAAACTAAACCTATTTTCATTTATAATACAGAGTGTATTTAAATATAGTTAAACTTTACATTTACAGAAATTAATATAGAGAACGTTCATAAAATAGTTTTCGATTCTTTATTTTTCTACTATAGAAAACATTTTTAAAAAATTACACAAATGTATAAATTAGTGTATAATATTTCATCTTCTTGGTTCGTAGTAGACTATAGTGATATTTTTCGATATAGCTATTTTTATTTCAGTTTAAATCAATGATTAAAACTTTAGTTAGAGTTTAAGAAAAATACAATATTTACCTTGTCACTTAGAAACATATGTTTATTTTTTTCTAAAATAAGCATTTTCAAATAAACTTTACTCTGTAACCTAACTCGATATTCACAAGGATATAGTAATAGTAGTAAATACCAATGAGTCAAAATATGGTAGGTAAAGTTGGAAATATAGTAGGTAGAGTTGGAAATCCAAGACACAAGATATACTTCAATGAACAAATAGAGACGATACAGGTTAAGAAAAATATGTGTGTAGTAGTTACATAATACCAATAAATAAGGCATTTGACGGTAAAATGTTACTTGATAACGCCAAACCATATAAAGACCTTCAGAGATGTGCAGTAACTGATTTAGGCTGAATTTAAAAATTAGGAACGATCAAACTGAATTTTGGAAATCAAATATATCAAAATGTTTAAAATGGGTAAGTCAATAATAGCTTATAGCATTATCATTAGATTTATAAATATATATTGTTTTGTTATCATTGTTCAAGTAAGGCTCCAATCGGACCACGACAAAATATATTCAAGGTTGATTTCTCCAGTTGGCTTATGTTTGTATTCACATCTTCAGAATATTATGTTTGTTTTTTTTTTTTTTAATAGACCAGTCATTTTTCTTGTTACTCTCTGATCAACGTTACAATCAAAACTTGTTTCCCTGAGTATGTTCCTATTTTAAATGTCATTTGTCTCTTATATGTTGTGTTTAGGTTTTGTGTTACTGCCTAAATACATTTTATTGCTTTGTTTTGGCCCTACTATGGTCAATTTAAAACAATTTTTAATTTAATTTGTTGATTTCTGGCAAGTGTTTGCTTAAAAATAATAAGTACGCAAGTAAGGTTTTCAATAAATCACGTTAAATAATTTATACAATTTTATTCGTTACTTGCAGTATTTTAGTTAGTAAAATACCTTAAAATAGGTTTGTAACAATAAAACATTTGCTTAGTGATTTATGACTTAACATCACACGAGAGAGTAACACATTATTATAAACATACTTGTATGTATTTTTGTATATGATTAGTAGTCTATGTGAGTTGCAACATCATGGTTCATGTGAGTGAGGGTGCATGGCTCAGTACCATTGTAAGATTATGGGTGGGTGGGGAGGGTGACAGTACCTCTGTACTTGTATAGGTGGGTGGGAGTGTGGCAGTACCATCGTACGTGTAAAGGTGGGTGGGGAGTGTGGCAGTACCACCGTAGTGTAAAGGTGGGTGGGGAGGGTGACAGTACCTCTGTACGTGTATAGGTGGGTGGGGAGGGTATCAGTACCACAACACGTGTAAAGGTGGGTGGGGAGGGTGGCAGCACCTCTGTACGTGTATAGGTGGGTGGGGAGTGTGACAGTACCATCGTACGAGTATGAGTGGATGGGTGGGCCTGACGATGTGAACATTCAGCAAATAATAGATTGATTCGAAAACCAGATTGTATGGTTTTATATAGTTGTTAAAACAAACTCATATTTAACTTATTCGTGTATGTAATATTAAAAAAAAAAAATATTACTAAAGTATTACACTTTTTTAAAAGAAATAAAACACATATATTCTGGGTTTCAGATGATGAGATTATCTTCGTGAATAAGGATGTATGGAGTGTGCGAAAGCCTGGATACGTGCCCTCCATACAACATCCGGTCTATGGAATAGTTTTTGGATTCCCACAGTTAATGTATGCCAAAAATGGGAAGCCATTATTAGGCCCCGTGCCCGACTCCACCAAATGCTTCAAGGAGGTTCAATTTATCCAGTCAAAGGACTGCTTGAAATACCCAGATATCAAATACAAGTAAAATAAAACTAACAGCTTTTATTAAATAGTAAAATTAGTATCAATATTAAAAATACGTCAGTATCGTAACTACCATTCTCAAAATATTATGAGCTTAGATTATATATTATCATTTTTTTTATCAATATTTCTAGGAGATTTTCTGAAAATAAATTACTATAATGGTTAAATATACTTTTTTTAAATTATTTATGATTAGTAGTATCTATCTTAAAAGGCGAAAAAGAATGTTCAACACTAAATAGAACTGAAAGTCCATACACTTAAATAGGTATCACGCTTCCATGACGGATAAAGTGTACATATATCTTGCCTTTTCTCATAACTCTTTGGTGTTCTTAACAAATCAATATTCTTATCACCTTGTTCCTTCTTTATTAGATACTGGTGTTTGTTTGGCTTATATATTACAGTTATACCTAAACAACCACATTCTGAAAACGTAGACTGGGTAGTAACTTGATAAGGACCTCGTTTATTACAGTCATAACGAATCAAATTTCGTCTTGCTCATTCCACTTAAATCATCTTAGCACAATTTCCTCAAAAATAAAATTGGGTATATTAGTATTTATTATTTTTTAACCTAACTTTTAACCTCGGTTAACGTAAAGCTCTAAAGATTAACGACCATGTTCTCCCCAACAATAGACAATGGTCTTATTCTTATTGAAGCTATCTGTCCTAAGTCGTTTTCACTTACAAATGGGTTTGTGCTATTTTTTAAACCTTTATACAGAACGTCTCTTTTTAAATAAAATAAATAAATTCGCATTTATTATTAAACAATTTCTTATTGAACTTCTTGAGAAAAACATTGATGTTGATCTTCAAAATCATAGTTTTCATTGCCAGTACCAGTTTATGAAATGGACTATACCTCCACAAAGACTTCTAGTCCTAGACGAATATACTAGGCCACAAAAGTTATTTTTACTCTAAGGAATAATTTTCACCGAAAACAATGTTATTTAACCTTGGTAAGAAACTAATTCATTGCGTACATACAATATCTAACTATAGTTCCAACTGTTACCAACTCTTGATGGTCATTTAAAGGTGTATATTTAAGCATGTTAAATGTATTCAATTGAACCATGTTTTAATATATATAGCTGAACATAATATGTATATATATATATATATAGTAGGGGAAGGCCATGGTGGTTTTGTATGCAAGGCAGAAATAAACAAATTCATCCACCTTACATGATAGCTATAACAGATCCAAAATGCATGTCCTAATGTAAAATTTCTATTATTACTTTCAATATTCTATAACACAAATATATGCGTCTATATTTATTTATATCTTCACTTTGAAGAAAATTAAATTTTTTAATAGGTAGTCTTATTATGTTAGTAACAATAATTTCCAGTGTAGATCCATCATATTTTAGGAAGTGAGAGATATAATAACTGGCTGATAGCTATGTCCCTCCAGTTTCCTGATCGGTCCAGACGGCAGAGTGTATGAAGGAAGAGGATGGAACCACATTCCAAGCCTTCCACAGAAACTACGATTTCTAAACTATATAACTTACTACATCACCATTATTGGAGATTACACAGGTAATCGTCGTGCTTCATCTACTCCTTTGTTTAGCATATATAATTAGGCGTTATCTCTGTTTGGGATCCAAACATTTACCTTGCACTTACAGTCCGAATCCTAAAATGTATTTGTTTGTGTCTTTACTGATTTATAACATATATTAATCCATACGAATGACAATGTGATAAGACTAATTAATATGCTTATAGCATAAATATGTTACTTATATAATTTAATGTTATATGATCAACAAATACTCCAGTAAATAAATTTTAATTGTGTAAGGCCTTTCGGTAACAATGTTGGTTAACAATGGTAACTTTGTTACCGAAAGGCCTTACACAATTAAAATGTATTTACCGTAGTAATTGTTGATCTTATAACATTAAATTATATATCCATCCAGTAAGAATCGAGCTTTAAGAATGATATATTACTTATATTTATCTATTTTTTCATAATAAAAACAATGTTTGTCGTTCTAAAATTTTATTTTCGATACATAATTTTCTCCCCCTCAGCAGGAGTAACAAACTTACAAAGTCCGGAGCTACAAAATGTCATTTTCATTAGGTGTTATATATGTTGTATTGTTTTATGCCATAACAAATAATAAAGGTGAATTTCAAATCATGCTGACCCAACCAACATTGGACTCACAAATTTAGATACATGGTTTGGCCAAATTTTCTTTAAAACGTGTTAAAATTAACTCATTTTGTAATATACTGCAATAAAGTACGATACCATAAATTTTAGAATGTATTCAGACAACTTTTAATTAAAATAGTACCATAAGTCATCCTTTCCTGAAGAACTAATTGATTATCATATAAGCAATATCAGACTACTTTAAGTAATTTACATTAGTAAGTTTTACTGTTATAAATATCTTTCTTCCATAGCTATGGATGTTAAGAATCTTTCATTCTGTTTATGTTTATTTAATTCTTTTGTATTTTAATCAAGTGAAAAAATCAGATTCTTAATATTTAGTTTACTTTTCATATGTTTGTCCTTTAATTTCGTAAGTTTTTAGTATTGTTTGTTCAATGTATAAATATTTCTTTACTAACCGTCTATTAGTAAATCGTCAATAAGAAATTTGTAATTATTAAGAAAAAAATTGAAATGAGATTTGTTACTCGACACGATTATTATGTTTCTGTACATTATGTCCAATTTAAAATTATGAGCACTTGAGTTCGAACATAAACTGCACAATAACTAATTTGTACACAGAAAATAACATCAACCATATCCTTTATTTCTGTGTTAATCCATGGAATTCCTATATTTTAATTTTTATTCAATTCGATGTTTATGTCAGAAAATTACATCTTCTGGTTGTTTTTTAATATTAAAATTGCAAAACAACTACATGACAAGAGAAGCGTAAAATATATTCGTTATTCATCAGATAAAAAATGGTTGAATTATAATTAGTACAAATACCATTTCATTACATAGAAGTAAACTATACAATATATCAATAACTTAACTAACACGCACTCTCTGTGAGCACCCATTAAAGTGATGGCCAACCTTCTTCTCCCTAAATATTTTTTAAAAATCGACAATAGTCTTAATAAACTAAACAGAGTTTGGCACCACTTATATTCAGAATATTTACTTAAGTATTTTCGATATGTTGTTTTTTTCTAATTACAAAAGATTCTGAACCGTTGCAGACTCTCAATAATGTGCCTGTATCATTTTAGGGATTCATATTACACTAAATGTGAGTTCTCTTTTCAATTTTTAGAAACAAACCCAACTAGATTAAAAGTAATACCTTTTTAATCCAACGACGATAAAAAACATAATAAATAATCCTACTTGCGCAGCTTAACGCAGAAATAAAAAGTGGACACTTTTACTACTTTATTTTTAAAGCCCTGATATTGTGCAGTTTCAACGCTCTGATATTGTGCAGTTTCAACGCTCTGATATTGTGCAGCTTCAACGCCCTGATATCGTTCAGTTTCAACGCCCTGATATTGTGCAGCTTCAACGCCCTGATATCGTGCAGTTTCAAAGCCCTGATATTGTGCAGTTTCAGCCTGAGTATACGCAATCTCATTCCTGTGGGGGTCCTCTGAGCTATTTTTAAGGGCTTAGTTTTAAAATATGCACATATCCTTACGTAATATTGATATTTTCACTAAATTAAATAGAAATAAACTCAAATGAGTCAGTACTACTTCAAGAAGGACTTGCACAATTATTGAAGATAATCATAAATAAAAACTTCAATCGTCATCATTCCAAAGTTCTCGTAAGTTTAGGATCAAGACGGACGTTTATACTACTGTAATATTGAGAGGAACCAGTTTAAAATATATTTTTAAAACATTTAGAATAAACAACAATATAATTTACTCCTGTTGTGACCCTATTTTAGTAAATATTAAAACTTAAGGACTGGTGCTGGTATGTCTGATATATTAAGTTGATACGTTTAGAATAGTGATAAAACATCCTATATAAAACTACTGGTTTTGCCTTGTAATTTAGCTAATTTTCAAATTTTTTCAGCGCTACCCCCATTAAAGACCTGCTTCATGCTCCGAGACCAGCTCATTCAATATGGAATTGAACATAACTATATCAATAAAAAGTTCTTCGTATACCACATGAGGCACTCTGTTAGGAGTGAATGGGATGATTTTGACTTTACTGTTAATAGACCTGTGTTATAAATTGTTGGTAAATTTATTTTAAAACATGTTTTCGCCTGTTTCTATTATACACACAACCAACATGCATTCCTCATAGTTACTTCAAAACAAGTAACTTATGGAAGTTTTAGAAGGTTACAATATGACAGTTTTAGAAGTGACAGGATATGGGTTTTAGAAATTTTGTATGGGTTAAAAGTAATAGATCTTTAAAATCTTAATAAATAAGAAGTCTATTAATCCTGTGTCACTACGAATACCTTCCAACAGATTTCAAACTCTCTCTTAAGAACTGTAAATTGCTATTATTTCTTTAATATTTTATTTTTGATAATATAAAAAAACTATATTTTTTAATCCCTCCAGTAAAGGTATCTAAACAATTGAATGTTGAAAATAATAAAGGATGGACTTAATTTGCGAATAAATATAAAGTTATACTTTTAATGCAGGTCCTTAAAAAAGCCAGTGGAAGTGAGGCTCTTGAGTTAAGGGGAACGTTGAGTATAAATATTTTAAATCACCATTAAAATAAATACAAAACAGAAAGTATTTTCACTAATATTTTATAACATTACTTTAAAGCGTTTCTCAAGACAATCCCTACAATCTTTGAAATACATTGTTTTACTGTTCTTTGTCACAATTTAAAAATAAAGTTATTACCAACAATTGAATTGATAATACTGACTACCATTTCTTATTTAAAATTTTAGTTTAGTTTGATGAAAATGAAATGAAATGAAAATTGTCTTTATTAGGTAGAGTTAGGACTATTAAACTTCCACTCAACTTATTTCCAAAAAATAACGTTTCTTTTTTTTAACTATATGAAATATATACAGTAAATTCTACAGTTTCTTAAATATCTACTTGTATATACTAAAACAAAAGCAATAACTTATATCTAAAATTTTTTTGTAAACATGGCAAAACAACATTACTGATATAAAAATATTATAGACATAAATAAATATTCAGAATTAATCATTTCTAATATCATACATTCACAGTAGTTGAAGTGAGAAAACCCCAGAGTTTTTACCAGCATCACTTTAACAGAAATTGGCAGATAGGAAGCACACCGTTTAAGACTGTGAATGCCAGCAAACACACTACCACAAACCAGCGTAACATGATCAGTCCACCTCAGTTTTGGTCATAGTAAGTCCTAGATTCTTTACACTGTCGGAGTAGTCGAGAGTATTGTTATTCAGTCTCAGTCTAGGGGAGTCAGTGAAATTTATTTGCCGAAGTAGTCTAAAATGTCCAATAAGGATAGTCTTGGTGTTTTCATTTAACATTAGTTCATGTATATAAGCCCAAGCAGCTGTTGCAGCAATATCAAGGTTCATTATTTGTGAAACCGCTCGGTGGGACACAGCAATAGGAAAATGTTGGTAAATCTGTAAGTCATCTGCGTACAAGTGATATTTAGAGAAGCATATGTTAGATGTTCCTTCATCGAAGTAAAGTGAGAAAAGCAGAGGTCCCAGAACGGATCCCTGTGGCAAACCTCTGATCACAGGTTTCCACCGGTGACGACCCGACAAGTAGGACCCGATCCAGTCCACACAGCTATCAGAAAACCCATATTTTTAATTTTAATAAGGAGTAAGGGATAGTAAACGCAGTAAAAAGCTTTAGAGAAGTAAAAAAGTGTTAGTATTGAAATATTACTCTTGCCCATTGCATTTCGTATATCACCGGTGATTTTCATAAGGGCTGTTGTAGTGCTGTGATTAGAGCAAGAGTGTATAGAATTCCGTCTGCTATTATGAAGTTTGCTCTAAATACACTAGAAATATCACAGAAATCACTTTTGCGATTATTACTCATAGTGTTAACCATTGATCATGTCCACAATATTTTTATGTAGGAAATGGTTAGTTTTCAGATTTTCCAAGATTACTTGCACATATTTTACGTAAAATATTACGCACTGTATACAAATATGTATACCCGAGAAAATGTTCAGTTTTAGATGCGTCAAGTTTTCATTCTAGGACTGTGGATATTTTCACAGTGGAGTTAATTATACCAACTGTGGTGCCCATACCAACCAAATTTAGCGTGCTTACAGCATTGGATGTATCGTCCAAAAAAGTCCATAACCACGACATTGTATATTTTAATCAACAATTATTATGTCATTTATTATATCTATGATAACAGAATATTTTATGTTTAAAAGAAAACAATTATAATCTAAAAATTGTTCATTTTAAGAATATTTGGTAGCTCTTAATGTATCTTATCCCCGAACATGGAGAGAGGACGCGTAAAAAATGACTGTCTGTAGATGTCAGATCCAGAGTGTTAAAACACTATAGATTTAAGTGATATTTGCGTGTTTTACAAGTCTTGACTTAAGTGTGTATAATCAAAACTATTGTTTGACCACTATACTGGAACGATGATATTCATATCATACAGTTTTACCTTTATTGTCTGTATCGACTCACCAACCCGTATTCCTTACTCACGATTACGCTAACTGTCAGAGCTAAACTGTACAACAATATTAAACTAATTATAGTTCCAATTTGTAAATACAAAAAGTTTGATAAATAACAGGGAAAATATGATTACGTGAGGTAGGTTGGAATCAGTTATAAAGAGACTGACCACCCCTACATATTATGACCGGTACTATCGTTCGATGCTGACACTGCTGCAAAATATGAACTACACCTGGAAATAAATATCAAAACGTACTCTTAATAAATCAACTGGCTCTACTACAGTATCCCATTAATACATATCTGGGAATTTCATTTCCTTTAAATTAATTTTACAGAACATTCCAAATTATATTTGGTCAGATAACTCTTTTTCTGGCTTTAAAAGACCATCAAATTATTTGTTTGGTGATGTGCACGAAGAAATAGAAGCAATATTGTTTTTACTGAGAATGTCTTTATCTACCATCAGATTTGTCAGCATAAACTTTTCATTTTGGTTTGTTGCAAAAATGTCTCTCCCACACCCATATACGTACAGTAGTAATGAACCACCTGCCCACCCAACTACTGTACGTGTATGAGCGGGCAGGTTGGTCATTACCACAGTACGTGTATGAGTGGGCAGGTTGGTCATTACCACAGTACGTGTATGAGTGGGCAGGTTGGTCATTACCACAGTATGTGTATGAGTGGGCAGGTTGGTCATTACTACAGTACGTGTATGAGTGGGAAGGTTGGTCATTACCACAGTACGTGTATGAGTGGGCAGGTTGGTCACTACCACAGTACGTGTATGAGTGGGCAGGTTGGTCATTACCACAGTACGTGTATGAGTGGGCCGGTTGGTCATTACCACAGTACGTGTATGAGTGGGAAGGTTGGTCATTACCACAGTACGTGTATGAGTGGGCAGGTTGGTCATTACCACAGTACGTGTATGAGTGGGCCGGTTGGTCATTACCACAGTACGTGTATGAGTGGGCAGGTTGGTCATTACCACAGTACGTGTATGAGTGGGCAGGTTGGTCATTACCACAGTACGTGTATGAGTGGGCAGGTTGGTCATTACCACAGTACATGTATGAGTGGGCAGGTTGGTCATTACCACAGTACATGTATGAGTGGGCAGATGGGTCATAACCCATACTTAAGTGTATGGGTAGCTGGGAGGATCAATGTAACTTAAGTATATGGGTGGCGGGGAGGGTCATTGCCATTTTAGTGTATGGGTGGCGGGGAGGGTCATTCTCCTTTAAGTGTATGGGTGGTGGGGAGTGTCATTGCCATTTAAGTGTATAGGTGGATGGGAGGGTCATTGCCATTTTAGTGTATGGGTAGCGGGGAGGGTCATTCTCATTTAAGTGTATGGGTGGTGGGGAGTACCATCACCAATCTATGTGTATGAGTGGGTGGGAGGGTCATTGCCATTTTAGTGTATGGGTGGTGGGGAAGGTCATTGTCATTGTGTATGGGTGGCGGGGAGGGTCATTGCCATTTTAGTGTGTGGGTGGTGGTGAGGGACATTCTCATTTAAGTGTATGGGTGGTGGGGAGGGTCATTACCATTTAAGTGTATATGTGGAGGGAAGGGTCATTGCGATTTAAGTGTATTGGTAGTGGGGAGGGTTATTCTCATTTAAGTGTATGGGTGGTGGTGAGAGTCATTTCCATTTAATTGTATGGGTGGTGGGGAGGGTCATCACCAATCTAAGTGTATCCGTGGCTGAGAGGGTCATTACCATTTAAGTGTATAAGTGGCTGGGAGGGCCATTGCCCTTTAAGTGTATAGGTGGTGGGGAGGGTCATTGCCATTTGAGTGTATGGGTGGACGGGAGAGTCATTGCCATTTAAGTCAATGTATAGCGAGGAGGGTCATCACCACTCTAAGTGTATGGGTGGAGGGTAACTGCGATCTAAGCGTGTGGGTGGCTGGGAGCGTCATTGCCATTTAAGTATGGGTGGTTGTGAGAGTCGTAGCCATTAAAGCAACAATTAAATCTTTTATTTGACTTTAAATATTTCCTTTTGACTGGTTGTTTAATTTAAAAGACCCAGACGTCAACAAAGTATGCAGTGATTTAGATTAGTGTCGGAAATGTGAAACGATTATTGTTGCTCATACACATATTTTTCAGTGAGTATAAAACGATGTAACTTTACCGGACCTATCTGAAATCACATACGTGAACTTATAACTTTCCAAAGTTTCCATGGATATTTTAGAGAAAACATACGTAGAAGTGATTCGAAAAAAATAAAGACTATATAAGGTTTAGATGCTGTAAATAAAACGCGTAAAGGTACTCTTTCTGTTTGTGTACAAACTGGACTCAGACTAAATGATGGCATGACTGCTTACAACAGTTCTTGTTAATCAGAAAACACTGTACTGATTGAGGTGCGTATACCTGGGACTAAGTTTTTTTTTACATTTTTATTCGTATGCATTTGGATGTTCATAGAATATTTGTCCAGTTCTAAGTTTAACTATTTCTATTATAGCCTGAATAGTAAGTCTATTTGATATTATAACCTGAAAATATTTTGATTTTAAAGAAAACATACTTTAACTAGATACCCCACTTTAAGCATAAGCCATACACTATTCATTTAACATAGGTTAAACATAGGTTTAAATGTCAGAAAATCAATTTTGAATTTGCTTAATGACATCTGTGCAAATACCGTACTTTTAATTACTGAACAAAAACAAACTATATTACTTTTGAAATAGTAAAACTAAAGTAAATCATTTTCCAATAGTTGTGCTGTTTGACTGGTCTCGTCTTGCATTCAGTGTAAATAAGAATATCTCTTCCACAAGCACTTTAGACCTTTTCTTGGTATTATATCTTAAACTTTTCCATAGCAACAAAAATATTAAAAATAGCGATACAAATTATTAACAATTTTGAGTGTTTAACCCAACGAACAATTTATTTCATCACTTACAATGAAATAGGTCCCCTAATAGTTATGTGGGTAATTTAAATTATTTCTATAAAAGTTGGATGGTGATGTGTTTTTTTAATCTATTCACCAAACGGATTTATATAAATAAATAGTTATATCTTTAGTCACTATATTCCTACTATTGTCAAATATCATTGCTCAATGATGCCATATGCGATGTTTGAATTATATTACCATTCTGCTTTCAAGATATAGGTTGAACAAATCAAACAAGGTAGCTATTATTATTATCAAACAACACAAGATTACATCTTCCAAGAAGACAGCTTCCAAATGGAACCTTGGACAGAAACACCCAGTATAGGTGAGATATTTACTAGTCACATTACACAAGTATTATTGTTTTTATTTATCATACATCTGCTAAAAAATTATTGTAGTAACCAGCTTAAATAAATAAATATATATATATAAAACTGAATATATATATTTAGTTTTATCGTTAGTAATTAGTAATATTATGACAACGTTACAAAAACTAGCATAAAACTAATATTCATATTTGCAAATTGTTATTTTCAATATCAAATTTGTAATCCTTATACCGTAGATTACTTTTCATAATAATACTGTCACAAATATATATTAATTGGATCATATTTTATATTTTACTGTGTAATATTTATACATTTTTCACTTGAACACCAAGTTATAAATAATGTGTTTAAATTTAAGTGGAGGTTTTAACTATACATATCATATAAACAATTTATGAAACATTAAAATGTTCATATCTTTAAATCCATATAATACTTATTCTCTACATATTTATAAGATTTTTCTTTGTGATTGACGAAAAACATTTTATGAAATTGTTTCCATGTTTAAATTAATAATTAACTACATTAATCGCATGCTACATGTTTTGATAAAATGCATACTATTTGTGAATATCTTATGTATAACATTATCAATTTAATACGGGGCACATTGACAATTGTCTTACTAGGTAAATTACGTGTTTAAAAGTTTTATAAATAACATTACATATTTGCCTAAAGTTTCATATATGTTGAGTTCAACTTTAAAGGGTAAGAAACTTAAAACTTAGCAGAGCCTTCAAATTCAAATATATTTATTACTTGCGAAAAATTACAATTTGTACAAGCAGTTTATATTTATCTCTCTAGCTCAAGGCTAATTGAGAGAAAAACTATAATTTTTTTTACAATTATGGTGTTACAATTACATGTGAAACATATTTTTACACATATATATTATAGGCCTTTTTTTGGGGAACTTCCTTAAATCAAAATCAATACAACCATAAATTAGATAACAATAATTATAAAAATTTTAAATAAATACAAAACAAACAATGGGGTAAATGTAGCATTGGGCTATTATATATACAACAAAACAACTCAATAAACTCTTTAGAATCAACAAAAAACAACAAGAAACCAGTTTTAAATCCTAAAATTTACATACACAATTATACTAAAACAATTATTAAGTACTTGAAATAATTCAATAAAAAATAAATCATACCATATTTTTCTCGCCTATCGTTCAAAGACACAAAAACTAAATATTAAACTAAAGGTTAATTTTAAAAAGGTTTGTTATCTTTCTGATTCATAGTTTCTGTGGTATGCCGACTTTACCCAATATTTAGACAGCGTGTGACAAATGGACATGTACAGGATGGGAAGGTCAACTTTCACTTTCCAATATATGTTCGTTCATGAATGTACTTATTTCATTAGTGTCCTCTCAGTGCTTGACCAGCTTGCTTTATATATGCATGTTTCAAGAGAAAAAAATATTAGCCTTTTTGTGCTTATGGGAAAGAAATTGCAAATTTTTCTGCATTTAAAAAGGACATATCTCAAATTGTTAACTAGATATGCTATATGTGACCTATACTTCATACCTGTGTCTAATGTGATTCCTACATGTTTTAATTTATAATTAAAAACCAGAGGATTACATGAACAATTAGGCCCACCCCTAAAACATGACTATGACAGTTCAGTTTGTATAAATCTTGTTGCACCTAAATATTAATCCTAGGATTTTTAAATATTTTTGATGTAGTTTTCTTGGCATTTATTTTTATGTCGTTATTAAAAAAATACTTAACTAGCAGATCTAAATCCTGCTGTACAATGTTGGTAACTCTTATTAAATCATTATGTGAAGTGAATATAATATTGTCGTCTGCATATTGTTGTATTCTACTGTTAATCTTTAAATAAGGCAGATCACAGACATATATGTTAAACATCGCAGGTGAGATAATAATACCTTGAATTAGGCCACACTCCTGACTAATGCTGTCACTAACAATAAGCCCAATAGAAGTGCATACTTTTCTATCTTTAAAATAATTTATAAACAACGTCAGCAGTCTGCCACAAATGCCAATTTTTTCTAATTTGTGTAACATTATTTTATAATTTACCACATCAAAAGCTTTTGTAAGGTCCGTTGCTACAGCCATTACAAATTTGTTTTCATGAAGTGACTCTTTAATGCAATTTGTTAACACCTCCAACAGATCAATAGTAGACCTACCAGGAATAAAACCAAACTGATTTTTACGTATTATTTTATTGTCAGTTTGATTCTAAACAGTTTATAAAGCTGATTTACTCAACTGTTCATTAATGTAATGATCAAGTATTTTGAAGATCACAGAAATTGAACCAATAGGCCTATAACAATTTAGGTCTTGTACACTTCCCCTCTTATGAACAGGCCTAATGAATGACACTTTCATATCATTCGGTATGTTTCCATTGTTTACGATTCTTTTAAATAAATAAATTAATACTAATTTTAAATAGGCTATATTTTTTTTAATGTCTTGTGGTCTGATACCATCTGGACCTGCTGATGATCTAACATGAACTACTTTCTGTGCTGTGAAAAAAGGAATAGTGGAATAATGCTGTGAAAGAATAGTGCTGTGAAAACTGTCATTAAAACTATTTGATAATCTAAATAGTTCAATATCACTCTCAATCTTAAAGTTATTTTTAATTATGTCTATCACAGTAGGCTTCCTTTTTTTATTAATAGTCTCATTTATTATATTCCAGCACTTCTTTGTGTCTTTTACATTATCTAGTAATAGTTTAGAGTAATAATCATTCTTACTTTTTCCAATTTTATATGTTAAAAAATTTCTAACATTCTTAAATCTATTTCTTAAATCTAAATTAAACCTATCTCTCTTAAGCTGTCTCCATACAAAATTCTTATAATCTATTGTTTCTCTAATTTCATTAAATATCGAAGGATTCCTTTTGTTATTAAGTTTACATCTTATTTGTACCTTTGATTTTTTTACAATCTCACTGTATATATCAGTAGGGTTATTTCGATCTAAGATAGGCCACCAGTTCTCCTGCCTAATTGCAACATTTACTTTTTTTGAACTAATGACTTCCTTTACTTTATTTATATTGACATCTAATTTAGGTTTATTAAAACTAATTACCAGTCCTGTCCAATAATGGTCACCTATTTTATCTTCTATTATATAAGCCTTATAACTGTAATTAATAGTGCCTAAATATAATTACCACTGCATTTTTATTCTAGACAGTATTGAGAATCTTATAACACGTCTGTAACATTGATGTTGACTGTCACGAAGTTTGCCGTTCCATAATTCTTAAATATCAAAATTGTATTTGTTCGTGACATACATAATTCTATTTTTCCCGTATGGGCCCAATAGACCAACATGGGAAGTACAGATAACTATGTTTTGACGATTGGATTTTCTTTCTGCCTAAATTTGTTTCATTGTTGACAGTAAGCTTTATTTTCTCAATAGGCCGATTATTTTTTATCTTAACCCAGTATCCGAACTAAAAGGTTTCTTACGAATCTGCATCTATTTCGATTTTCAGTTTGTGTTACGCATGCTAGCTGTTCACAAGTCTTCATTTGTTGCACAAATTCATTTAACGTTTTCTGTTTTGGCTGAACTTTGATTTCATAAAATTATACAGTTAGCTTTCATAATCTAGGGGTTTCATTCTCTTCATTGACTCATAGATTGTGTTCCCAATTGAAAATATATGTTAGTTTAATAATATAGGCCTAGTAATTTAATACTTCTTAGTCTATGAGTTTGAAATGCTATATTTGTTATCTATCCATTTTCTGGCAGTATTTCTTATTGTTGTTTTTTTTAATGTCGATTTGTTTTCTTGAAATTAAATTCTCAGCTAAATAAAAGCTTTCTGTTTTAATTATAGTACTGTGTTATTGTGTCCCGAATTGTCCATATCTAAAGAATGATTTATTATTTTATATGTGTGTTCAAAGTCTATCTGCAGTTATAACTATTTCATAATTAAGTTCATCTGACATTTTTAACAACCTTTTTTACCAAGATATTTAAACATAAGAAATCTTTTTTTTAATTAATTTTTGAGCAGTAAAGATACGTTGGGCAGTTTATCAATAAATCGAACACCGGCTTCGCTAAGTAAGTGTTCTTAAGTTACTGCTCCATTACCCCGTTTTTTTTCCGCCTCTTGGTTTATGTCCCACAACCGAATTAGTAATTTTTCAGTGCTGAACAATGTCATTTCAAAAATGTAGATTGAGAGCAGTGTTAGACTGTTTATTTATTTAAAAGGAGGCTTTCAGGGGTTTCCAATATCGGCAACATGACCAATTTCCATCTTAAGTCTTAACTATATGAGCAATTGATTGTTTGATCCTGCTTCCCTGCAACCCCCAACACAAGTCCGTGGATAACATGTCGTCATACGTATCTTAGTTGAGCAGAAATTTGGTAACTAAATCCTCTCATTTGAAAAAAACCTCTCCTTTAAGTTGCCATAAATTGGTAATTAATTAGTACCCGTATTAGACATTATATAACTGTTTCGCAGGTGAAAAAGATGTGCCAAGTGAAAAAGATGTGGGATTTAAAGTAATCCAACGGCGGTTCTGGGGTGCTAAGGACCCAAAACGTCCTCCACCCTATCTCACGAAGCCAGTCCTGTACATTATATATGCATACTCTCGGCGAGACATCATGAGTGGGGGTAAACTACGCCTAGGAACCATCCCAGAAAAGTTCATGAAACCAAGGCCAAAGACGCTGGCTCCATTGAAGGGTTCCAGCGACATTGACTACATAGAGGCCATGCAGCGACTTCAGCAGACTGATATGCGTCGCTCCGTCGATATTCGTTACAAGTGAGGGCTGGTTAGTTTTTTGAGTTAATGTTATTTCAAAACGTAATGTAAATTGAATATATTATTTGTCTTTTTTTTATTGAAACAATCTTAAATGTATTTATTCTATCATTCCAAAGACAATGATTGTCTTTAAACAAAATAAACAAGACAAATGTCTTTAAACAAAATTTATAGATATTATAAAAATTTTATCAATTTATTCATAGTTTGTTTTTATAGCTACATTCGTAAATTGAAAAATGTTTGCCATCAAAACATGTTTAACCATCAAGAGACCTCTCGTAATAGTTCTCCATCCAATACTACTTCAGAATAAGAAGTCAATGCACGGCTTTCAGTATATATTCGCTAGTATGACGCCCAACATAATTAGTAAACATCATACCTACCCAATTCAACTTTCATTATGTAGATTTCTCAGTCAGGTTTGAAATAAATTCAGTTGAAGCCATCCTTTCCAAGAATTTGGTAGAGACCTAGATTCTAGAAATATTACTCTAAGATTTACAGGGATACCTTTTGGCATTTTTTATCAATGCTTTTAGTATATGGTTGATTGATATTTGCTAACATTACAAATAGTCTTCATAATCATGAATTTTTCATAATGATTATTGAAGGGAATTCTGAAAGCAGCATAACTCAGCTTTGTAACTAAACTCAGAAAGTTCATCCTAATTGGCAACAGTTTACGAATTAGTGGGGTAGGCCTATAGAGTGAGTTACAGTAAAATTAAAACAATTTTCAATGATAAAACTACTATAAAATACATAAAATGTAAATATATATTAATGACTTAAAGATGCCAATTCTGGATGTATGAAACCTTCCCAGGAGGAGCTGTAATTTATTAATTTCCGAGAGTAGTCTGGAGAATTATTATCCATGTTGACTGGAATAATGAGCATTTAAGAATATAACTATTTATAAAACCAGGAAAAAGTTAAATTGATTACTTTAGGATGAAATAAAATGTCCTAACAGGTTGGTCCTGTTATCCTGGTCCTGGAATCGTGTGCGCATCTATTTATAGTAAAAACTTGACTTGTATCCTTAATATGTACTAAAAAAGGAAATCTTTGAAGTTTCTTGTGTTATTATTTTTTCAAGTTAATTTAATATATTAAAAGAGCATTTTCTCACGTGTAAGCATTTATTAGCGGAAAATAAGAGATGATCACTTAATTATTCATAACAATGAGGGATAAAATGTGCTAATTCTGATTAATAGTATGTCTTTATTAGCCCTGCATCACTGTACTTTTGGCACAGAAAAAATAAATAAATAAAAGAGTACTTATATATATGGTTAAATAAAACAAAAACAAATTAATTACACGTTGGCACATAAATTATTAAATTTAATAACATGATATCCAGGTATATTCTAATCAAGACCAAAACTAATAAAATACAATATAAACCAATAGCATAATATGTCCAATTAAAATTATATAATATTCATAAGAAAAACAAGGTAGTTTGAATGGTCAAACTATGCAAAATTAACTAAACCATGTAGAACAGTCTGGAAAAAGGCAATAATAATAATCAGTAAAGTATTATATTTTCAATTTTTATTGAATTACATTTTCTAAAATAGCCTAACATGAATAATTAATTGTCTTTTAGAAGGCAAATACAAATCAAATATCAATACAAATAAAATACCAGCAATTATTATTAATAATATCGATGGCCATCAACGATTTAACAACATAAATAACACTACTTATAATACTAACATAACGGTACATGTCAGCTAACAATGGTTATGAGATTGAATGAATTTGGAATGATGAACCGGAACAGACACAGTGAACTGCTTTG
Source organism: Stictocephala bisonia (assembly GCA_035578905.1). Classification (NCBI taxonomy): domain Eukaryota; kingdom Metazoa; phylum Arthropoda; class Insecta; order Hemiptera; family Membracidae; genus Stictocephala; species Stictocephala bisonia. Next base: position 493,418 of record JAQJVL010000515.1, on the reverse strand, counting down.
TGTCTAGAAGGAGCCTGACCCTTTCGCTACACAGAGTGATGGTCGTATAGAAACTGCCAATCCGCCAGCCCCAGGCAGCCCTATAGTAGAACCGGAACAGACACAGTGAACTGCTTTGTGTCTAAAAGGAGCCTGACCCTCTCGCTACACAGAGTGATGGTCGTATAGAAACTGCCAAGCGCAAGATATACTGTACAAAGATACTTTACATCTAAACTCTACGGTTCTACTTTATTTATAATGAGCTATAATGAACATTTTATGATATTGAAGATTTATTCTAGAATACCTTACAGTTGATATTAAGAGTTTTTAAATGTAAAATCATTTAGAATGTCTTTTAAAGTTTAATATAACATGAAAAAGTATAAAAGTACTTAATTTTGTACAGGTACAATAGAATAAGCTATGAAATATAAACATTTGACCACTGATTATAAATAAATATTTAAATATACAACGATTTCCACTCTTAAAGTCCCAAAAAAGAACAAAGTTAATTTATATTTTGAGGCCTTTTTGAATTTTTACTGTTTTCGCCATATCTTTACTTTGAATTAAATTTTTGTCTACTATGTGACCTAGGTATTGCATTTTGGTTTTCATAAGCTTGTATTTATCTCGGTTCAATTTTAAATTGTACTTTCTTAGCTGTTAAAATACCTTTTCCAGTCGTCAAAGGTGGAGGCATTTTATCTTGTTAAAATAAATCAAGAAATCAAGTAGTTCTTGAGATGTTATTCGTGGTATTATGACATCATCAAAAAACTGTACACCGTCTGTCCATATGCTTTTGCCAAATTCCTGGTGCTACTTTTACACCAAAAGTTAGTCTATTTACACGGTACTGGCCTTAATGAGTACTTTATTTGAATATTTGCACTGTCATCGTTCATTTCTAGGTGAATATATGCATTGCTCAGGTCTACTGTACAAAATACCTCTCCACTTCAGTTCTCGATATAGGATAGCGTTCCTCCTTAACTTGTTAGATGACCGTGACCTTATAAACAGCTCAGATCCCGGCGTTTCCATTTGCCTTTTGTACTAGGACAATTGGAGTACCCCACTCTGTATACTCTGTTTTTGTTATTATTTCAGCCCCTTATAAACTTACTTTATTTCAATCTAATTCTGCCTCAACTCATTGATTCAGTAATTTGTTTGTCATTCATTAAGAAATTCAATTTGGCTATTGAAACAATAAACTAATAAAATATAAAATAAAAACAAAAAGAACTAAAATAATAAAATAAATGGAAAAAAGAAACTTAAATCCTCGTCGCCATTATAATGTACAAATTAAAGTCTTGAAACACTTATGTTCTTTATTTATCATGTAACTATTACCAGAATATAAACAAATATAAACATAATGAAAATATTAAAAATTAAATAACAGCTGGAAGCTATGAAATATAAAACATTTGAACATTGAATATAAAGAAATGTTTAAATATATAACACATTACCACTAATTTTTTGATTCCTTTAATTCACTACCACTTGATAAATGATCTATTACATTAAAAACTTGTCTCCAGTCACTTTTATGTCCACTGTGGTATTCCTTATCCGCTAGGAATCCGATATCACTGGACTTACCTAATCGCTTTCCAAGAACTTAAACACGGAGAGCACATTCGGTGGTAAGTCAATCTTTAGATTTACCAGTTTGAGATCATATTTAGTAGCCACCTAAACTAACCTAAGCTAACCGTAATTGTAAAAAAGCTTAGTGGCAGTGAAGTAACGTAATTAACGGAAAATGCCCTAAAACTATGTTGTTAACTTTCAATAACACTATATTGGTTCCTGCCTGCCACCCAAGTGTGTCACTTCTGACACCGAGCAGGCAACACACCGGGGTTCCTGCCTGTCACTCAAGTGTGTCACTTCTGACACCGAGCAGCCGACATACCTGGGTTCCAGCCTGCTACCCAAGTGTGTCGCTTCTGACACCAAGTAGCCGACACACCTGGGTTCCAGCCTGCCACCCAAGTGTGTCGCTTCTGACACCGAGCAGCCGATACACCAGGGTTCCTGCTTGCCACTTACGTGTGTCACTTCTGACACCCAGTAACCAACACTTGTCTGATTGTGTTATATTAATGGATTTTCAAGGGCCCACCGCATTAGCGTAGGCCTATATCAGTTGCAGCGCTGACAGATATACTCTTGCAAAGGTTTTTCGAATGTATATTTCACATTTAGCTCCTAGACTAACTTACTATTCCGTCAGATAAGATTTTTCAATATTGCTTGTGATCTGTTTAGTTTCGTCATAGATCCTGAAGGAAGAATCTACAAGGGTAGAGGGTGGTCTTACATCCCCTATTTACCTTCAAGACTGAATATACTTACCCAGCAGAGCATTTACATTGGGTACATGTCCACGCTGTTTGGTGAGTATGACAAAATAATCATCCACTATTGTTAGGGCTTTAGAGTTCATTTAATGTACAATCGTCATAAATAATCACCATTCAAACGTTCAATTTATGTAATTATTCAGACGAAAATAACATGAAGCCAAAATAGTTTTTAATTTAACCAGAAGGGTCACCCAAAGCCATGAGTGGCTTAAACTATTTCTTTTTTTTTAAGATAAGCTGATATTTTTAAATTTAAAAAACTGTGAGTTCTGAACAACTACGTCAAAGTTTGGTGTCCATTTTATCAGCAAAGATTATGTCCATCTATGCCTAAAGATTACAAAAGGCTTTTAAGGTATATCTAGAAAAGGTTTAATATCTCAGGCCTTTTACAGTGCAGTAGATTACTTAGTATACAGTTGGGAGAGAAACAGTCCGGATGGGCGGAACTGGGAATGGAGCTCTCCTGTTATGTAGTCATTAGTATGTTTTTGATTAATATTTCATTATATTGTTATTATTAGCTTCTGATATAAAAGCGCAGTATATTAATGATAATGGTTGTGAGTAAGAAGGTGAATGTCGTACGACATAATGATTGTATTGTATTTTATATTATTATTGACAATTGTTATATATTTAATTCCATTATTAATTAGCAAACCACATTGTTGAGGCAATTTACCTTAAATTTTTCTTAGAATGTACTTTTAAGTAATAGCTAAAAACTAAATACCTAATAAAAACCTATCTTACCTAATTATTTTGATAAAAAACAAAGTAGAGGCCTCAAAATTTTAAATTAAGTCCTAGTTTCATATTTTTCCTAATGAAATTGTCGTAAGCTTAGTTTCTTTTTATTCGGCCAGAATTGCTATAACATCAATTTATTTCAGTTGGCACACAAGTTATTAATGTAAAGTATCACAATAAATAAGTTAATTTCACAAAACAAATATAAATTTAAAAACTAAAAATTGTATGGTTATCGATGTCGGTAAATCACTTTAACACAGTCAAGCTAGGGGACTATCAGACTGTACCAACCCAGGGACTCATGACGGTAAGTTGATATTGTCAGCATGGTGATTCTTACACTTTTTTGGCTAACCACTATACGTTATTGGTTATAATCATAATTATAATTATTTATTTACAAAATTTTTTAAATTATTTTCATTGATATTTTCTTAGAAATAGCCTAACATTAAAAGCTTAGTATCCAGGGTAACCTCAGAACCTAAATGTTAAAGATAAATCCAAACCACGTGGTTTTGGCTTTATTTTTAAGTAACTGGCAAGCTTGATACTTAGCTCTCACTCCTAGACAGCGTCCAAACCCTAGCCAGCACGCAACATAGACATCCCAAACTCTCTAGCAGAGTCCACATCAATAGTAACCATTGAGTGGGTTCTGTCTTTAGAGAACTGAGAACAAAGCTTGTAGTCTTCGCCTACAATTTCCTCAACAATTAACCACAAGTAGCTGGACTACAGTACTGCACCACATTGCCGGATATAGTCTAAGTACAAGACAGAGTAGTCAGAGCCACTGTGTGTGTGGACAAAATGAATGGGGTGATTTATGCGTTGTATGTGTAAATAAAAATAATTAGTACGTAGAAAGAATGTGTATTCACTTACTCAGTAAAACAATCTCTTGGTAGGGGTTCAAGGGATAAAATATCTTAAAAGCATCTAACACATGTTGGTTAAATTCTTGTAGCTGTCACAAAAATTTATTTTCTATATAAATTTACTAATGGAAAGTAATCAAATTTCTAACATAACTTCAACTCAACCATGAATCTCCGCGCGTGTAGTAGGTAAACCAACGAGGCATGACATTTAGTTATCGCAATGACACTGATAGAATCCATCCTTTCTTTCCAAACAGCTCAACAACTTAATTAATTATTTGGTAGTCATTGCTATATAGAAAGTAGTATACGTTTGGGGGCTACTAAAAAATGTTTGTTCTTACGTTTGTTTCTGTTTTTTTTTTGTTTTTTTTTTATGTTTTTGTATTTTATAGAAATTCCAATTACTTTCATCTGTGTTTAATTATTTATACTAGTTATTTTTGTTTGTTACAGAGGATCCACCTTCAACAGATGTACTGGCCCTTAAAAATAAAATTATAGATTATGGCATACATAACAATTTCATATCAAAAAAATTCGTGGAACTTCATTTGCGACACGTGTTTAACAAACCACTCATAGACGACATAATCGCTCTTCCATGAAAATAATTCGTAGAATTAAGGTCCATATGACTAATAACAAGTTGTGATGACACGTTACTAGGTTTTATGGAATTAAAACTATGTTTAACAACTGACTTTTGGCTTTTATTCAGTGATCCCTAGCAATTAATATTTCGGTTTTGGCTTATGGGAATACTGTGATCTCAGTACGGTTTGTTTACTTGTGATACTACAACTGACTATAGTACGATGTTTTTTTTCTTTTTCTTTCTTATTATTTTTATCTTTCACCTGACAGGTCAAGCTAGCCTATATGGGAGCTTGTCCATGAACTTCATTCAACTATTAAAGTACCAACCGTTAGCTCAGTTGAGGATTTTAACATTGGACCTTGAACTTCCCTATCCAAAGTCTTAACACTGAGCCGTTGAACATTTGAAATTGATTATTTCATTTATCATATGGGCAAATAAAACTTGCCATGAAACATTATCTAAAGCAGAAAATGTTTTTTATACCTTTTATGTCTCACAAAGTTGTCTTGGTCATAAACTAATAGCTCTTGTAGTATTCTAAGATATACTAAAATAGATTAGTGGGCTCTTTCATTAACTAAATATTATTTCTCAGAAAATTCTTAGAATAATATATTTGTTATATAATATAATATTATTTACATAATTCTATTTCTATTATTTCTAAATTATTTATAGCATCTTTTTCATATTTGTCCGATTTATTTCCATATCTACATTTTTATTCAGGTATCTTCTTCTTACTTAGGCTAAGTGGGATACAAAACCCTTAAAGGGTAAATTCACCCCTAGTAAAGACGACATGTTTTTCGTTTGATTAATGCAATATCTTGTATCTTCATTGCTTCGTTTAGATTTGAAAATATTTACAAAATTATATTTGCTTGGGCAAATTTTAAATTGGTTTTTTTTTATTATACTCTATGTTTATAATGTTCGGGATGGCAGGTTATAATACTGACTTCAAAAAGTGTTCAAATGATAATTATACAGTATATTGTAGGAATAAATTTGTGAAATTAAGGTGCCTGTTGTAAAGATTATTTAACGAAAATAAATGTTCATAGTTTACTCCCCTCCCCCCCAGCTTAAAGAAATATAAATCCATCCCATAAACATGGCAACAGACAGTTCGGCAACCTGCACTAATGAGCATGAATAACATTGGGGTACAAATGTAGACAGGTAAAAGGAGGTTATGTAAACTGTACCGGCCCACCAATGTTACACCATTTACATGACCTAGCTACATTTGGTTGTTTGATCACTACGTACACATGTGTTCCTCCACCATCAAACTACTCATACAATACACTTCATTATTTGTAACCACCCACCCATTCATTAACTTATGTTACGTATGATATTTACGTTTTAGTGGAGCTAAACTAGTTTAAGACATATCTGAATACAAAAAGGTAAAAATAAAACGGCAGGATTCTTTACAACAAAATTAAATAGTGTTATTATAAGTATTGTTATTATAATTAACATGATTGATACAATAAGTATAATTTTATATCACATGGACAATTCAAACATACATTAAAAAACGTAATGTACTTACATATCCTACTTAAAAGTAATCATGTACATTATTTCTTATCATATCGCTGGAAATCGTAGTAGTGATTTTTAAATGTTTCCTTCTTACGTGTGTCAGCTTATTTCTTCAAGTATATGATTAAACTAGACGAACGTGTTATTTCAAAAGGTTACATTAAATAAAATATCTTTTGCAATGAAAAATCTACTTTAATGAAATGTAGAAACCGTAATATATAAGCAATAACGTTTTCTATAAATATTAATATATTTTATCTGGAAACTAAGTACAAATATCTAAAACACTACTGCCATATGTATGATAGTAAAACAATTATTGGATTTAAAATCCCATAAGAAAAGCACCATTCCCTTTGCCCAGCTGAAATTTTATAAAATCACGTTAAAACAAATATATTTTTGTGATTAAGTATATTTCTGGCTGAACTAAACATATGCCTATCATTGAATCAATCTAATTACATCCTACTTAAGTGTAATTTTAAATTAAATATATAGACTTTTTTATAACTGAACTGATAACACGTTACATGTATTTTACAATTCAGATTAAACTCATAACAAATCTGCGTTATATTTTAAAAGTAAACTTCCTTTGTTAGTGGTTTGGCCGTAGTATCGAGTATAATCTTATATTACATACAATTCATAAACTAAACATTTGTGAACGCACATGAAACTGATCATCCAGGAAAAATGTAGTGTTGTTTAAATTATGTCTGTGTGAGAAAATGAACACCACAAAACTATTTGTTTATAAATGATATCAAATGGTAAGTTCTTTGTATATATTATGTTTCCTCCAATTTTTTTTTAGTTTTATTTTTTCAATTCTGATTCCTCAACAAAACGATCGTTAGAGCATGATAAATTGTTAATGAACATGAGTTTGTTGAGTTAGGAATCGATGGTGTTTTAATTACTAACTAAAGTTGACTTATTGTTTGAAATGTTTTTAGTTAAAAGACTAATGAATAACTGTAAACCAAAAAGCTAGTCATTTTTTAATTAGATTGCCCTCTAATTGGAAAGAACGAGGAACCTACAAATGTTTTCTCTTGAAATCGACACTTCCAAACAATTAGTGAATAATAATTATCAAAGGGACTACAAATTTAAATAAAAAAAAATATTCCTCTGGAAAAAAGCATTGCGAACAAGTTTATCTATAGCCAGAGTAAATTTTCTCGGGTTGTGTCTCAGAGGCTAGGACTCTAGGCAGGCCTCGGCCTGCGGAGGGCAAGGACTTTGGCCTGCGGTGGGTAAGATCCAAGGCCTGCAGAGCAAGGTCCAAGACCTGCAGGGCAAGGTGCAAGGCCTGCGTTGCAAGGTTCAAAGCCTGCAGGGCCGTTCGAACTGCCGAGCAGAATTTACAAAACTAAAATTAAGAACGTACTAATATATTATGACTAAATTTAGTTACTGTATATTTTATAAAACGATGTATAACAGTATACACATTTCCTTCTGAACACGAAGAACTAATACAGTTAGTTCTTCGTGTTCAGACAAATACATAATATTTTAAGTCAGCCCATCTTTAAGGTGACTGCTTGGTAGTGCATAGCTTCCTGTAAGTAAGTACAGCTCCTATACAAAAATTAATAACAATTTAGTTACTTAAAGCATTTAAGATTAGGAATCTAAAATATTGAAGACGCTGCATAATAGTTCCTATATTTCTTGTTTAGAAGTTTATTTAAATATCATAAACCTATATTTGTTTAGGATACCCGAAGGTCTTAAAATGTTTACCTTTTATTAAGAAGCACCGGCTGAAATAAATTGGGGGTTCACTTAGAATATTAGGGTCTTTTTTAGAAGAGTACCCTTACTCTTGAAAAATGTTCTATAGGAATAACCTAACAGATGGGAATAAAAAAAAAACACAACTGTGACTCAGTAAATGTAAAAATAGAGAAAAAGACACACTATGTTCTTCTGGAGACCAGCAAAAGATTAGGCTGGGTTGGTTGGGTTAGGTTAGTCAAAGAATTGTTCAAGAGTGAGTCTCTTATAAAAATGACCCGAATTTTCTTATTTAATTAAATTAATTGTTTGTAGTTCATACAATATTAAATTAATGCAGAATGTTTGTTTTAATACAGTATATCCGTATTCATTAAAACAAATAATATAGAAGTATGTAATTTTATATTATATACAATTGCATATATCATTATTCATATATGTTTTATGTATATAAAATTTTACCAAACAACAGTAAATTAAAAGTAGTCAAAAATAATACTTAGCAATGATAAACGAATGTATTTTAATTAATGTAGCATATTTGTATAAGTACTTATGATAAACTTAGTTTAGAAATAGAAGTTCAAATAAATTTTGAAACCATGATTACACCTTTAAGTTTCGTCTCGCAATAATTATTACTAAATTCTACTTTTTTCTAATTCCATAAAACTGTTTTTGGAATCAAACCATGTATTATCATATTTATAAAAGTAATAGAAACTAGACAATAGCATCTTGCAACAGAGTTTTTTATAAAAACTTCAATTCTCAATAAAAATTTGGCTCCAATTATAGACATACTTATATTTCTTCAGAATTATGGAGGATATAGAGCTGAAAATAGTTCCTCAGGAGAAGTGGAGGATGAAGCAGCCCCTGTGGAAGGGGCCGGTGAGGGGGAAGTTTAAGTACGTCTTCTTCTCGGTGACGGACTCACCGTACTGCATGTTGATCAACTCTTGCTGTAAAAGACTGAGGAGCATTCAAACCAAACAGCAAGCCACCTATAAGATTCCAGACATCCGTTACAAGTATGTAAATATTTGAAATAATTAAAAATATATAAATATATTGTCTTGAAATTATTATTATGTCCGTAAGGGCCAAAGTATGAAATGGCAACGCTTTGAAAAATCGTATTTTTACCAAGACGTGAGAGAAATGTCCTGAAGTTATGTATTAATTGTATTAATAGTTTAATATTGTTTATAAAAATTCACGCAATAAAATTTTAAACACATCATAAATTAAACCTTACTAAAATTTTAATTTTTTTATTATATTTGAATACCCCTTTGCTATTTATATAAGATACACTTTTTTCAATTTATACATAACGAAAACGGACCTATTTTTTGTTATAGTGTTCATTATATTGAAATTACACATATACTTCCATGGTAAAAGATCAATTAGGTATTTTAGTTTAGTTTTAGTATCACTCCACGCTATAATATTAATAATGGTTTCCTATTTTGTAGTTATAGGTTTAAATTGTACCCAAGCAATGTTCATAATAAATGAAACACTGAGCTATAACATGTAATACTTCGGTAATAATAGGAATTAAGGGTCCCATATAATGATCATATTTTTTTATAGTGTCAATATTAACCCCACAAACAATAATGCATTTCAATGTTCACTCAGTAATACCAACTTTCTGCAATGCTTTAATATACATAAAAAACTATATTAATCTTATATGGATATTAACTGAGATATTTAAAAGTTAGGTCAGTAATAAGTTACCCAGTGGTTTGGAATAAGCAAGCAATTTACCAGTAAATGAAATTGTTCTCCTCAAATTGAAATAAAAAATTATATAATTACTTTGTATTGTGTGAGAAGTGTGCTTTAGAACTTCCCCGTTACAAGAAGGAAAGCATCACATTTTCATCAAGGTCGTCTCTTAAATGTACCAACCTAGAATCTCATTATTGGTAGACAATATTTGGAAATATCCAATGCTTAAAGTAAAAAAAAAAAAAAAAAAAAAAAATGTTTTGACAGAGAAAGACACACACATAAAAAAAGAGAGAGACACACAGAGAGGGACAGATAGACAAACAAAAAACACACAAAAATACACAGACAGAGAGAGAGAGAGAGAGAGAGAGAGAGAGAGAGAGAGAGAGAAAAAGAGAGAGAAACTAGAGAGAAAGAGAGGGGGGTGAGAAATTAGACACACCACAAATAAAAAAAAAAGGGTGCTAGCCTAAATTTCAACAGACACTCTACAAAACCCCATATATAATATAAAAATTTTTTATCACCAGACATCAGACCATATCACCCCCCTCCTACAATACTACTGTTATGACAAACTCCTGTCGTCTTCAGGTGTTAATTACTCGTACTACCTTAGTCTAAAAACTGGTCTTTAAAACTAGTTTATTTTTTTGACCTAACTTAAACAACCCATCCTAATCTAACGTGTGTGAGCCTAACCTTTGAAATGTGAGTTATTGTTTGTCGTAGGAAGAACTAGATATAATATTTGATTCAGGGGAAATAATTGCATACACTTAATTTAAAATGTATCATCGTAGTGTAAATGTTTTGTCTGAACTTGAAAGTCCCGGTTAAAAAATACTATAGATCTTGTTCTAGGAGTTACTATTGACTACTTAAAAAATCACAAAATTTTTTGGGCCTCTAGTTTCCATATTTACCACCATTTGTTTTGTTACATTAATATTGATTGAACAGAGAAAAATATACAAATACTACATGTCTCTATGAGTAATTATTCCATTGTAAGATAGTGTATGGTTATTCACAAATAGATCAAATAGGAAAAGTAATGGCAAGCTTGGCTTCACAGAATATTCATATATGTATGCTTATTCCTTCGTTAGATGTGTACAACATAGTTTTACTTTCAGTTTTTAAAATATTAACGCTTATTGGCTTGACTTTTGGGTTACTTTTTATATTATTCTATTATTTTGACAGTTTTTTATGAACAATATATTATTTTACTAATTTCATATGTATTCAAGTAAACATGTCATTTTGCAACGTAGTTGATTCTACGTTATATGTACAAAAATTACTTTATTTTTTCGTTTTATAAGACGTACCAAACGTAATAATTTCAGATGAAACACAAGCAATGATGAATCAAACAAGTTATGTGTATTTTGTCTTTGCATTGTATCTTTATTGTATTAAACCGCAAAGAGGTAGTACAATATATAATAAATGTTGAAATAAATGTATATAGTACTTACAGTTGAATTTTAAATAAGTCTTCAATTGTATAAACACAGGTAAGTTTAAAAATAGTTGCATATAGTTTTTCAAGTGGTTTAACTTGTGGATTTTTAATTTATAAGGCAATTTATTATACGATTTAATAATCATAAATTCGTGATTAGTTTGTATTGTTGAGTACTTACATTGTATAATTTTCAGTTTATTTGAATTTCTTGATTTAAGCTTATGAATATTTTGTATTGAGGAATTTTATTTAAATTGTTTTTTGTGTATAATAAGCTTTTTTAAACGATTAGTAAAGGAAGATTCATTATATATATATATTTTTTAAGTTGCCTGCTTTAAGTTTTAAATGGTACTCTAAAAATTAGTCGAATGCTTTTTTTGAATTTTAAACAATTTAATTGAATTTTATGACTGGCCTCATATTAAAATTCCACAACTCAATTTGCAATGAATGTGTGCATAGTAAATTTGTAATAGTACAACTCACTAACATTCTACTTTAATCTTCTTAAACAGTATAGATACCTTTACTCGGATTATTTATCGTATTATGTACATAATTATTCCAGGATAAATTATGATCAAGGACAATTCCTAAAAAGAAATAATGTTATATGTTTAAGTTTGAAGTCTTTTGACCAGACGGTTCTGACCGTACTACACAATAACAGCGTCAAACAAAATCGAGCGTGGCTGTTTCTTAATTTCAGGACCGTCTGAGTAATTCTGTCCTTGCACGCAGCCTGCTTGCCTGGTTGGTGGTGGCTTGGAAATCACCTTTAAGCTGTTGTCCTTAGGTTTATTGTTGAGAGGTCGGTGGTGGCTTGGAAGTCACCTAAAACTATCGTTCCTTAGGTTTATTGTTGTCGGTGGTGGCTTGGAAATCACCTTTAAGCTGTTGTCCTTAGGTTGATTGTTGAGAGGTCAGTGGTGGCTTGGAAGTCACCTTAAAGCTGTTATTCCTTAGGTTTATTGTTGAGAGGTCGGTGGTGGCTTGGAAGTCACCTTTAAGCTATCGTTCCTTAGGTTTATTGTTGAGAGGTCGGTGGTGGCTTGGAAGTCACCTTTAAGCTATCGTTCCTTAGGTTTATTGTTGAGAGGTCGGTGGTGGCTTGGACGTCACCTTTAATCTATCGTTCCTTAGGTTTATTGTTGAGAGGTCGGTGGTGGCTTGGAAGTCACCTTTATGCTATCATTCCTTAGGTTTATTGTTGAGAGGTCGGTGGTGGCTTGGAAGTCATCTTTAAGCTGTTGTTCCTTAGGTTTATTGTTGAGAGGTCAGTGGTGGCTTGGAAGTCACCTTTAAGCTGTTGGTCCTTAGGTTTATTGTTGAGAGGTCGGTGGTGGCTTGGAAGTCACCTTTAAGCTATCGTTCCTTAGGTTTATTGTTGAGAGGTCGGTAGAGGCTTGGAAGTCACCTTTAAGCTGTTGGTCCTTAGGTTTATTGTTGAGAGGTCGGTGGTGGCTTGGAAGTCACCTTTAAGCTGTTGGTCCTTAGGTTTATTGTTGAGAGGTCGGTGGTGGCTTGGAAGTCACCTTTAAGCTGTTGGTCCTTAGGTTTATTGTTGAGAGGTCGGTGGTGGCTTGGAAGTCACCTTTAAGCTATCGTTCCTTAGGTTTATTGTTGAGAGGTCGGTAGAGGCTTGGAAGTCACCTTTAAGCTGTTGGTCCTTAGGTTTATTGTTGAGAGGTCGGTGGTGGCTTGGAAGTCACCTTTAAGCTGTTGGTCCTTAGGTTTATTGTTGAGAGGTCGGTGGTGGCTTGGAAGTCACCTTTAAGCTGTTGGTCCTTAGGTTTATTGTTGAGAGGTCGGTGGTGGCTTCGAAGTCACCTTTAATCTATCGTTCCTTAGGTTTATTGTTGAGAGGTCGGTGGTGGCTTGGAAGTCACCTTTAAGCTGTTGGTCCTTAGGTTTATTGTTGAGAGGTCGGTGGTGGCTTCGAAGTCACCTTTAAGCTATCGTTCCTTAGGTTTATTGTTGAGAGGTCGGTAGAGGCTTGGAAGTCACCTTTAAGCTGTTGGTCCTTAGGTTTATTGTTGAGAGGTCGGTGGTGGCTTGGAAGTCATCTTTAAGCTGTTAGTACTTAGGTTTATTGTTGAGAGGTCGGTGGTGGCTTGGAAGTCACCTTTAAGCTGTTGGTCCTTAGGTTTATTGTTGAGAGGTCGGTGGTGGCTTGGAAGTCACCTTTAAGCTGTTGGTACTTAGGTTGATTGTTAGAGAGAGACCTTCTTAGCCCTAACTTCTCCTGCTAAAGTAAGACCGTTTTAAGTTATTTAAACAGTTCTAAACATCGGTATTTGATGCATATAGTACCTGTAAAAAATGATCACCTTTGAACCATGAAGACGATGAAAACAAATGACTACGGAAGTCCTTTCAGAAAAATGATATACAGTACATTATATTTATATATATACTCACTGTCAAAAAAGGCTATAATATATATTTATAATTTAAGCTTCCTGATTGGTGGGGACGGAAACATCTACGAAGGACGTGGTTGGGACGTCCGACCCTCACTTCCAAGAAGATACCTGGAACTCCAGGGCAACAGTTTATTCATTGCTTTCGTTGGACATTTCCTAGGTACGTTTAGTATTTAGGCTTGACAAAATATATTTTTCCACTTATTATATTTAATGAGGTAATTATATAGAAATAGTTCAAATCAAGCTGTGATGATATATTAAAAAACTCGTAAATTCCTCTTTTTTCTCATTATTCTTTTGTAGTAATATACTAAAATTTGAGATCCTCAGAATTAAAAATGTTAAATAAATCTGTGATCTGCTTCAATCCGATTTGATTATCATTAGTTTATAGTTACTATTAGATACCTATATTTTGTTTCGTTACATTGATGCAAATTAATTTCAGGAAATTAATTGTACATGAATTAAACGTATATGGAGGCTTTAATTTTTACTTCAATTAGTATAATTATAGAATCCAATTAAATTCATGAAATCAAACACAATATTTATCAAAGAGATTTGTGGGGGTTGAACACTTTAAAATATTATAAATTTTTTTTGAAGCTGTTAGTTTACATAAACACTCGATGGATAAGTTCCCTGTGGTTTATTATTTTTTAATCAACTTTTAAACAAAACATATAGTAATTATTATGCAGTGCCTTCAATATCTTATATTCCTAATCTTAATACTATTTGGAATGAAAATCATGTCATGTTATGTTTGATACACTATGAGGTTTTTAATCATTTTCACAAAGTTACACAAATGAAAAATACCAATATTTAAGGGTCTTTTACTACAAATATATTCCTGAGAGTATTTTAAAATAATTTTCACCAATAGGATAATATTGTTCTCGATTGTTAAAAAAATGGTGGGTATCCCACGCTTCAGCTGTAAGAAATCCGTTGGCAATCCCTAATCCTCTAGTTTGAGAATGACATATTATGAGGTCTACCAACATTGCTAACAGTAATATTCCTTATTTTTTACGCTACAGACATAAACTATCAATCTCCAAACACTCAAAATAATATTTAAAAAGCTATTTGATCTACAATAATAAAACTCTTCTTGAAAGTCTCCCTCATTATCTTAAGATGGAGTCAAACCCATCTAACTTTAGTAAACATTTTAAGATCACCTAGCGTACTACGGTGTTCGATAGTTTTTTTCTAACGTTTAATGTAAGATTAAATCGTGTTATATGCCATGGTATAACAATGAAGAATTTAGTTGTAAATGCAGTTAAGTTCTTTTATTTGTATTACAGTTATATGAACTATAGTATGACTTGACTGATGTAAACTGTATTGTTGATTTTGGTCCTATAAACAGTTTGAGTTATATGGGAAAGAGGGTGGGCCAATTAGGAAAGAAGTTAGTCCTAAAAAATATATGACACCGTTAGTATGCACTATGATTTGAGGGTATATCTTATGTTCTTTGTGGTATGTTTCAGATGAATCACCTTCGAAAAAAATGTATGATGCTAGGAACGATTTGGTTTTGTACGCAGTTCAAAGACAATTACTAAATCCAAAATTTTTACAATTTAACGTATGAAGATATATTTTAATTAATTGTTGTAATTGTTTTATATTAGTTAATTTTCTTCTTATATTTAGTCTTTTTATCAATGTTTCATTGAAACGGATAAATTACAATTATATGCTTTTATTTTAGAAAGGCCTGTAATTTCGTAGTTTTTTAAATGGTTTTTACTATTTCTGTAAAAAGAAGTTTATATTTTAGGTACGTTTAGTACATCAATTTATGTAATATAAGCTATTCAATCATTATTAAAATCACATTCTTCATTAATAAATAATGCATATTATAATATTTTCCACGTGCTATTCTATGAAAACTCACAATAGTATTGTTAAAAGAGTTATTTTACAATGAACTATCTTAGTAGTTTTAGATCTTAGTATTCTTATTAAAGTTAACAACCATTTGTAGTATAGTTAAAATGCAAGCATGTGACGACTTTATGTCCATATTAGTAGAATGTTTAATATCTACTGTGTAACTGAATTCTTTATTTTACCTATAATGTTATCATATGTTAATACATAAATGAAATATTACCCTCAGGGGATTTCTGATATTTAGGATCAATGTGTGTTTATGTATAAGATAGTTTTAAAGTCATATTTCTTTGAGAACTTTATTGTAAGAAATTTGGTTCATGAGAAAAATAAAGAAAACAAAAAACACTTCATATTTAATAGAATGCAGGAGTGGCTGAAAGGGCTACAATTAGTGTACTTATGAAAAAAGTCAAGTAAAATACCATTCATTGTCGAATGAGTAAATATTATTGTAGTGAGGCGCAAGTTTTTGGAAAAAGTTAGTACCGTCAACTCAGAGGCTGTGAATATTTTACTAGGTAAACATTTATTACAGCCATAACTAATGTACGTGTGAGTTTTTTGGGGAAAGTCCATAATAGCAATAAGTATACTATGGGCGATCAATAATTTGCAAGGGTTATGAGGTTGCAAAGGCCAGCAGAACTATACTATGTAAATTGAATAGAGGCTGCCTACGTCACGTAGGTGCTATTGATGGTTATACCATCAACATTGTACGTTTGTAATTGGAATGGACTATGAATAATTTATATAGGTGCTAGTGGTGAGACTGCAATTAACATACTACGTTTATGAAAGGGTGACATGCTTATAACATCATTTAGGTGCCAGTTGGAGAAAGGCCATCAACATCGTACATTTGTGATTGGATGAGAGTATGTATACATCAAGTAGATGGCAGTTGGAGAAAGGCCATCAACATCGTACATTTGTGATTGGATGAGAGTATGTATACATCAAGTAGATGGCAGTTGGAGAAAGGCCATCAACATCGTACATTTGTGATTGGGTGAGAGTATGTATACATCAAGTAGATGGCAGTTGGAGAGAGGCCATCAACATCGTACATTTTTAATTAGTTGATACTCTCTCTACATCGTATCAGTGACAGTGAAAGAAAGGCCATCAACATCGTACATTTGTAATTAGTTGATACTCTCTCTACATCGTATCAGTGGCAGTGAGAGAAAGGCCATCAACATCGTACATTTGTGATTGGATGAGAGTATGTATACATCATGTAGATGTAAGTTGGAGAAAGGCCATCAAAATTGTACATTTGTGATTGGGTGAGAGTATGTATACATCATGTAGATGGCAGTTGGAGAAAGGCCATCAAAATTGTACATTTGTGATTGGGTGAGAGTATGTATACATCATGTAGATGGCAGTTGGAGAAAGGCCATCAAAATTGTACATTTGTGATTGGGTGAGAGTATGTATACATCATGTAGATGGCAGTTGGAGAGAGGCCATCAAAATTGTACATTTGTGATTGGGTGAGAGTATGTATACATCATGTAGATGGCAGTTGGAGAGAGGCCATCAACATCGTACATTTGAGATTGGATGAGAGTATGTATACATCATGTAGATGTAAGTTGGAGAAAGGCCATCAAAATTGTACATTTGTGATTGGGTGAGAGTATGTATACATCATGTAGATGGCAGTTGGAGAAAAGCCATCAACATCGTACATTTCTGATTTGGTGAGAGTATGTATACATCATGAAGATGACAGTTAGAGAAAGGCCATCAACATCGTACATTTGTGATTGGATGAGAGTATGTATACATCAAGTAGATGGCAGTTGGAGAGAGGCCATCAACATCGTACATTTGAGATTGGATGAGAGTATGTATACATCATGTAGATGTAAGTTGGAGAAAGGCCATCAAAATTGTACATTTGTGATTGGGTGAGAGTATGTATACATCATGTAGATGGCAGTTGGAGAAAAGCCATCAACATCGTACATTTCTGATTTGGTGAGAGTATGTATACATCATGAAGATGACAGTTAGAGAAAGGCCATCAACATCGTACATTTGTGATTGGATGAGAGTATGTATACTACATGTTGATAGCAGTTGGAGAAAGGCCATCAACATCGTACATTTGTGATTGGGTGAGAGTATGAATACATCATGTAGATGGCAGTTGGAGAAAGGCCATCAACATCGTACATTTGTGATTGGATGAGAGTAAGTATACACCATGTAGATGGCAGTTGGAGAAAGGCCATCAACATCGTACATTTGGGGTTGGATGAGAGTATGTATACATCATGTAGATGTAAGTTGGAGAAAGGCCATCAAAATTGTACATTTGTGATTGGGTGAGAGTATGTATACATCATGTAGATGGCAGTTGGAGAGAGGCCATCAACATCGTACATTTGAGATTGATTGAGAGTATGTATACATCATGTAGATGTAAGTTGGAGAAAGGCCATCAAAATTGTACATTTGTGATTGGGTGAGAGTATGTATACATCATGTAGATGGCAGTTGGAGAAAAGCCATCAACATCGTACATTTCTGATTTGGTGAGAGTATGTATACATCATGAAGATGACAGTTAGAGAAAGGCCATCAACATCGTACATTTGTGATTGGATGAGAGTATGTATACATCAAGTAGATGGCAGTTGGAGAGAGGCCATCAACATCGTACATTTGAGATTGGATGAGAGTATGTATACATCATGTAGATGTAAGTTGGAGAAAGGCCATCAAAATTGTACATTTGTGATTGGGTGAGAGTATGTATACATCATGTAGATGGCAGTTGGAGAAAAGCCATCAACATCGTACATTTCTGATTTGGTGAGAGTATGTATACATCATGAAGATGACAGTTAGAGAAAGGCCATCAACATCGTACATTTGTGATTGGATGAGAGTATGTATACTACATGTTGATAGCAGTTGGAGAAAGGCCATCAACATCGTACATTTGTGATTGGGTGAGAGTATGAATACATCATGTAGATGGCAGTTGGAGAAAGGCCATCAACATCGTACATTTGTGATTGGATGAGAGTAAGTATACACCATGTAGATGGCAGTTGGAGAAAGGCCATCAACATCGTACATATGGGATTAAATGAGAGTAAGTATACATCATGTAGATGGCAGTTGGAGAAAGGCCATCAACATCGTACATTTGTGATTGGATGAGAGTATGTATACATCATGTAGATGGCAGTTGGAGAAAGGCCATCAACATCGTACATTTGTGATTGGATGAGAGTATGTATACATCATGTAGATGGCAGTTGGAGAAAGGCCATTAACATTGTACATTTGTGATTGGATGAGAGTATTAATATATCATGTAGATGGCAGTTGGAGAAAGGCCATCAACATCGAACATTTCTGATTAGGTGAGAGTATGTATACATCATGTAGATGGCAATCGGAGAAAGGCCATCAACATCGTACATTCGTGATTGGATGAGAGTATGTATACTACATGTAGATGGCAGTTGGAGAAAGGCCATCAGCATCGTATATTTGTGATGAGAGTATGTATACATCATGTAGATGGCAGTTGGAGAAAGGCCATTAACATTGTACATTTGTGATTGGATGAGAGTATTAATATATCATGTTGATGGCAGTTGGAGAAAGGCCATCAACATCGTACATTTCTGATTAGGTGAGAGTATGTATACATCATGAAGATGACAGTTAGAGAAAGGCCATCAACATCGTACATTTGTGATTGGATGAGAGTATGTATACATCATGTAGATGGCAGTTGGAGAAAGGCCATCAACATCGTACATTTGTGATGAGAGTATGTATACATCATGTAGATGGCAGTTGGAGAAAGTCCCTCAACATCGTACATTCGTGATTGGGCGAGAGTATGTATAGAACATGTAGATGGCAGTTCGAGAAAGGCCATCAGCATCGTACATTTGTGATTGGATGATAGTATGTATACATAATGTAGATGGCAGTTGGAGAAAGGCCATCAACATCGTACATTTGTGATTGGGGGAGAGTATGTATACATCATGCAGATGGCAGTTGGAGAAAGGTCATCATCATCTTACATTTGTGATTTGGTTAAAAGTTTGTATACATCATGTAGATGGCAGTTGGAGAGATGCCATCAACATCGTACATTTGTGATTGGGCGAGAGTATGTATAAAACATGTAGATGGCAGTTGGAGAAAGGCCATCAACATCGTACATTCGTGATTGGATGAGAGTATGTATACTACATGTAGATGGCAGTTGGAGAAAGGCCATCAGCATCGTATATTTGTGATGAGAGTATGTATACATCATGTAGATGGCAGTTGGAGAAAGGCCATTAACATTGTACATTTGTGATTGGATGAGAGTATTAATATATCATGTTGATGGCAGTTGGAGAAAGGCCATCAACATCGTACATTTCTGATTAGGTGAGAGTATGTATACATCATGAAGATGACAGTTAGAGAAAGGCCATCAACATCGTGCATTTGTGATTGGATGAGAGTATGTATACATGATGTAGATGGCAGTTGGAGAAAGGCCATCAACATCGTACATTTGTGATGAGAGTATGTATATATCATGTAGATGGCAGTTGGAGAAAGTCCATCAACATCGTAAATTTGTGATTGGATGAGAGTATGTATACTACATGTAGATGGCAGTTCGAGAAAGGCCATCAGCATCGTACATTTGTGATTGGATGATAGTATGTATACATAATGTAGATGGCAGTTGGAGAAAGGCCATCAACATCGTACATTTGTGATTGGGGGAGAGTATGTATACATCATGCAGATGGCAGTTGGAGAAAGGTCATCATCATCTTACATTTGTGATTTGGTTAAAAGTTTGTATACATCATGTAGATGGCAGTTGGAGAGAGGCCATCAACATCGTACATTTGTGATTGGGCGAGAGTATGTATAGAACATGTAGATGGCAGTTGGAGAAAGGCCATCAACATCGTACATTTGTGATTGGATGAGAGTATGTATACATCATGTAGATGGCAGTTGGAGAAAGGCCATCAACATCGTATATTTGTGATTGGGGGAGAGTATGTATAGAACATGTAGATGGCAGTTGGAGAAAGGCCATCAACATCGTACATTTGTGATTGGGTGAGAGTATGTATACATCATGTAGATGGCAGTTGGAGAAAGGCCATTAACATCGTACATTTATGAATGGGTGAAAGTATATATACAACATGTAGATGTCAGTTGGAGAAAGGCCATCAACATCGTACATTTATGAATGGGTGAAAGTATATATACAACATGTAGATGGCAGTTGGAGAAAGGCCATCAACATCGTACATTTGTGAATGGTGGAGAGTCTTCTTATTACTACTTCTTACGTAATAAAAATATCTGGGAAGGTTTAAAAAAAACGCTATAACAACTATCCAAAGTGGCTAATTTTGTCATATTAGATTAGCCATTGAGAGGACTAGAAAAATTTATCTTGGTCATATTTATATTTACTGATAACAGTACAATTTTATCTTTAAATATAAAAAGATGATGATTTACAGATCAGATAACTTGCGGTGCATTGTATTGATAGACTGATTTTAAAAAATTTAGTGTTTATACTAAATTCGGTGTCATTTTCATTATGACTTACATGTGCAGCTATATAACATAATTTCACACAGTTTAAGGAGACACAAATAGTTTTATAATAGTCTTTAAGTGGATTTGCATTAGGAGATTTCACAAACAAAGGAATATGTTACAAAGCAAACAATTAGTTAACCAATTTAGTGTAGCAAAATAACATAAATTTAATATAGTTTGATTGGATGGAATAACATCGGTAATAATATTTTTAAACGCCTATTTTAGTAATTTAGAATATTAGAACCGTATAACCAAACTTACAAAAAAATTACATATTTCCGTCTCAGTTTAATGAATATTGTTTCTTGATAGTTATTATTTTCTTCAAAATATTAGTGTAATTTTGCAATATTTTGCTGTCAATAAGATTTATACATAAGTGTAAATAGATATATCATCCGAAACAATATAACATCATACATTAATATAACTGATATTTTCATGATTCTGTTGAGACTTCTTGTGTTAATAATACGTGAAGTGCTTATTTTCTAATTTAAAAGTGTTCGTGTTTTGTTTAATCCACAGTTCACATGCCACTGGAATTTATTTGGGCTAAGCAATGGGGCAAGACTAGACCCAAGTGGGAGGCTCAAAGCCTTGGTCCAAGTACTTTCGTGTTTTTTTGCACGACTCAGACGAAAAATTGCTATACATTCCTGGAATGCCAAGAACAAGTGAAATTCATCTCCTATGTACAAATGAACACAGGGAAATGTCCTGACGTCCGATATAAGTACTAGACTTATTTAATTTGTCTTTTAGTAATTATTTTTAGCTTTATTTATACTGAAGTTAGATGGGGACTTCATAAAATGTTCTAGATTTTAAAAAAATCCAGTAAAAACTGGATGACGTTTCAAGTAACTAAACTGCAAGTCGTGAAGTATCTCCTGGTTTTGCTATATATAATAACAATTTTAATAAGAAGAACACACTTATAATTAATTAAGACCTAATAGTGACTTACTTATATTGACCCGCTTTATAAACATACAAACATGTGATATAATCAAGGCTAATACTAAATCAGCTCGCTATACCAATGGCATGTTAGATGTCATTTTTTTATTAGCATTCATTACAAGATGGAACAGTACAATGCAAACATCATTTTAAGGGAACTCGATGCATTATTTTAATTAGGTGGGAAAATGTAACAGAACTCAGTTGCCTTATTGACGGATAAGTTTACTATCCGTACTTACTAATACTAAAGGATAAGTACAACAATGATGTTTGAATTTATTGTTATACCTAAATATGGACTTTATAAAAACAATACAAATAACACAAGTATCTTTATCCACTATGATACTGTTTTAGTTATTTGTTTGTTTTCATGTTAAAATGAGAATTTATTTTGAACAGCTTTTTGATCGGAGGAGACTGCAGCATTTTTGAAGGTCGGGGTTGGAAAATTCGACCCTCCCTTCCCAAGAGATATGCCTCGTTGAGTGGAACTAGCATGAGTGTCGCCTTCATTGGCCGATATGACGGTAACTGCTTTTAAACTACTTTTTATAATACAATTTTTCATTTGAAATTAGGAATGGACAATGAGTTTTTTATTCCACTTGTATTTTTATAATTTATTACATTTTTAAGTAGTGTTATATTGGTAAGTTTTTTTGGAGTTTTTAAACGAATCAATCGTTTAAAAAACATAACTTTTCAACTTATATGAAACTTCTGTCGTGTTCAGGTGTAAGTTACGTACTACCTTATCCTACATAAAAGTATATATATATATATATATATATATATATATATATATATATATATATATATATATTGTTAATAAATAACAAAAATCAACAATAAACTAAAAATAGTTTTATATGTAGTATAAAGTTGTAATTATAACCTGTAGTAGAAAGAACAAACAAAACAAATGTTGCACTTGAGTTAGCTTAGGCGTATTAAATTACGACCTTTAACTATGAATTAAATAATTTAAAAAATATATATTTTGTATATAGCTATCATTAACTACACTACTGTTGCAGATTTGCCTCCGAGCAGAGAGATGTTTTCAACAAGAAGTGAGCTTATTAAGTTTGGGGTTCAAAATGGATTTATCAAGCCAAAACATTTAGAGTTTACTATTCCGTCTTAGAGTATTTCAAGACGGGTTTTAGTGTATAGCTTTGCTAAGTTGAGTAAGTGTATAATATGCTGTCATTGAAAAAAGTATGGCTAGGATATATTATCTTAAAAGTACTTTGTGATTACTGTAAGAATGTATCATACCAACTAGCATTTTAATAAATTAATTTAATTATGGCTCTTTATATAATTGAACTATTTTCGACAGTATGGTTAACAAATTAGTCCGAGTGTTAATGTTACAAAAAATATTTCAAAATATTTTATTTTTCAAATATTGTTAAAAAAGTTCCGTAATTTCAATATATGGTTCTACAAAATACTGATTACCTACTATATTATAAACTTATAATTTATCATATTTAATATTTTAATGGCAGATCTCAAACTAATGATGCATGCCTCTGATGTAATGTTTTATTATATCTAAAATTCAATTAATTAAAATGTAATATGTTTCTAGTTTGTACAAATGTTCAGGGTATACCGAAAACAAAGTTTGGATTTCAAAAAGCATTACAGATGTTATTTTAAACATAATTGAAGAATTAATAATCATTAATTTGAGGTAATAATATATAAGCTTTTAGGGGACCAAACATTGTCATCGGCTTGTGCAGGAAGGTTGACATACTAATGACAACAATGTTTGGATAGTTAAGTGAGTGTGTTACATTTATTCCCTGGCTTCGAAGAACTTCTAATATTGAAATTTAGACTTATTTCACTGGGGTTACATTAAAAAATGTTTATGTGCTGGAGTGAGTTACAATAACTAATATTACTGTAATGGCAAATGGCCTTAAGCCTAATCGTTTTGTTTATTTGTATTTGTAGGCACAAAATGAAGCATACACTTTGGTACTTATTTAGGTGTGACACAAAAATGTGTTTTTCTTATTCATAACTTTTAAATATTTTATTTAACTTGAATGATTTTATCCGTATTTATTGGTTCAAATGAATGAATGAATAAATGTCTTTATTTAGAGGCGGAGTTAAGACTATGAAGTCCTCTCTTCCACTCAACCTTGAGTACTTTGGTTTTTTAGCAGTGGTTCAAATGTAAACCACTAAATATTAAACTATTTTGAACCCTTGTTGTCAACGCTCTAACAGTATAAATGTGTACATACTAACAAGTGTTTTAAGTACTAAACAATTATCTGAAATTTTAAACGTAACCAGGCTATAATAAGCTTTATGTAATGTTGTTTTGATGCAATTTTAAAAGTAAAGATCACGACCACTTACTAGAATTTATAATTATTATAAACATTACAGATAATATTTTATTATTAGGTGTTCAATTTAGGATGATTTTTCAATGTTTTAGGCACACCTATATAGTAAATTTTGAATCATCTATCATATAATATACTCACAATAATTCAACTATTAAATTGATTGCACCTATGTATAGACACGCATTACAGTTATTAAATGATAACTGCGTAGTCCGTTAAAAAGATCAGGACTTTTCCTCTTCACAGTATTTCCGATCTCTTATGTATTTCACAAGCATTACATTTTATTATAAGGTGTTACTAAGTCTAATAGATTTGACGGAAAACCCTACATAAACTAGTAATATTGTAAATTTTATTAATTAATTTAAATTCTTTTAACACATTTTACTTAATCGTATTTGTATAAAACTTTGTAAGGCTGGACGGGTGAATTTATATGACAGCTTAGATAAGTGTCACTTTGGTGTTGATGACAATTGGGTATGGCAATATTGGAAAGCGGACATACTAAGTTAACAAAAAAGGAAAATAGACAAACTTATAAATAGATTTTGTTAGAATGGATTTTTAAGGAAGTTTACATACAATACTTAAATCCACAAAAACATACAATAGAAATTAAACAAAATGTGACTATGGAATATTCACTGTGATTTTTTTTTTTTTTTTTTTTTTTTTTTTTTGTATTTGATACGTTCCCTTTGTTTGTGTTACGTTTAACTAATAAGTGAATAATATAACTAATAAGTGAATCACCTATCAACTCAAAATTACTAATTCAAACTGGAAGGGGTCTGACCATTTCAAGTGATATGCCAATAAATACAATGTATTTCCATCTCTAAGTATCAGGGATCAATCCTAATCTAAAAAATATCCCGATCCCTTAAAATATCCCATTACCATTAGCTCATTAAAGTATACGAATAATTTTTAATTACTTATGACCAGTAGTATGTTTGTTGTATGTTTATTCATGCTACCTCTAATTGTGGAAACGAAAATTGTCCTTCTTTCTCAATGTAAGTTCCGCATTGCATAAGTAATACTGGGACTACACGGGTCAGCTAAGTCCATCACATCCTGACCTTTATATAGAACTACTTAAAAACCTGTTATAAATCTACCTATAATTAATTACATTATTCTATCAGAGCTTCCTCCGAGCAGAGAGGTTATTGCAAAAAACATTGTACATTATAAATGTGTTACAAATACATAAAGGACAAACAAAAAATCGAGACAAAGAAACATTAATTTATGAGCTACATGTTTTGGTACTACTCATTTGAGAGCTACTTTTTATTGAATATTTATGTAATATCATTGTTAATCACTTTGTTACAACTATTCATTTTAAGGCACTAATGATACTTTTAACATAAGGAGGTTGTGATATAAATATCGTTTCATATACTGAAACAGGGATGTTTGTTAACAAGAGAAACTGTTTGTTGTGGTCGCAACAATCTTAATTCCCTATTATGCATTTGAATCACAAAACTTAATGAAATTAGAAATTAGTTAGTTAAAAAAATAGTTGTAAATATAAATTTGAACTTTTCAACACTTTTCACTTCGCATTTTATAAATCTCACAGCGATTAAATAAAAAATTATCAAAAATAATTAGATATACTTAACATTAATGACACTATGTGAATGTAGTTAGATAACTACATTTTTAGTGGGTTAAATTTTCATTCATCAAATGTACGTTTCGAATTAGGTTTTAGTGGAGTCGGAAATGGATAAAAAACACGTAGAAAAAAGCGTTTTTACTGAGGTTCACAGTTCTTCGTCTTATAAAAACGTAATTTCATTGATAAGTTAAGAATTTTGAAGTCATCATGGTTGAGAATGGTTCACAAAATAATGCCGTCAATACGGTAGATATGGGTATGTAAGTTTAACTAGTTAATTATTGGTGATATGTTTAACTTTATACAAGTATACTCATTAAATAATGCCGTCAATACGGTAGATATGGGTATGTAAGTTTAACTAGTTAATTATTGGTGATATGTTTAACTTTATACAAGTATACTCATTAAATAATGCCGTCAATACGGTAGATATGGGTATGTAAGTTTAACTAGTTAATTATTGGTGATATGTTTAACTTTATACAAGAGTATACTCATTAAATAATGCCGTCAATACGGTAGATATGGGTATGTAAGTTTAACTAGTTAATTATTGGTGATATGTTTAACTTTATACAAGTATACTCATTAAATAATGCCGTCAATACGGTAGATATGGGTATGTAAGTTTAACTAGTTAATTATTGGTGATATGTTTAACTTTATACAAGTATACTCATTAAATAATGCCGTCAATACGGTAGATATGGGTATGTAAGTTTAACTAGTTAATTATTGGTGATATGTTTAACTTTATACAAGTATACTCATTAAATAATGCCGTCAATACGGTAGATATGGGTATGTAAGTTTAACTAGTTAATTATTGGTGATATGTTTAACTTTATACAAGTATACTCATTAAATAATGCCGTCAATACGGTAGATATGGGTATGTAAGTTTAACTAGTTAATTATTGGTGATATGTTTAACTTTATACAAGTATACTCATTAAATAATGCCGTCAATACGGTAGATATGGGTATGTAAGTTTAACTAGTTAATTATTGGTGATATGTTTAACTTTATACAAGTATACTCATTAAATAATGCCGTCAATACGGTAGATATGGGTATGTAAGTTTAACTAGTTAATTATTGGTGATATGTTTAACTTTATACAAGTATACTCATTAAATAATGCCGTCAATACGGTAGATATGGGTATGTAAGTTTAACTAGTTAATTATTGGTGATATGTTTAACTTTATACAAGTATACTCATTAAATAATGCCGTCAATACGGTAGATATGGGTATGTAAGTTTAACTAGTTAATTATTGGTGATATGTTTAACTTTATACAAGTATACTCATTAAATAATGCCGTCAATACGGTAGATATGGGTATGTAAGTTTAACTAGTTAATTATTGGTGATATGTTTAACTTTATACAAGTATACTCATTAAATAATGCCGTCAATACGGTAGATATGGGTATGTAAGTTTAACTAGTTAATTATTGGTGATATGTTTAACTTTATACAAGAGTATACTCATTAAATAATGCCGTCAATACGGTAGATATGGGTATGTAAGATTAACTAGTTAATTATTGGTGATATGTTTAACTTTATACAAGTATACTCATTAAATACAATTGTCGTAATACAATAAGAATTGCACTTTAAATAGTAAATTTGTAAACTTTTTATAAATTGTATGCATTTTACTTGAATTATTGTACTATAAAACTATTTTCAATTTCACTTTCTATATTATATATATATATTACTGTCTATTTATACATTTACATGCCGATAATTTAATCAGAACAATGAGTATTTCCTAAAACAATTTGTATACCAATTTGGGGGTTTCTTAATATATATATATTTTTAATTCGTTTATCTTAAGTTATATTTTATTGCTTTATATTTTCATTTATGCAATGAAACGAAAATATAATGAGTAATGAGTATTTTTGAATCACAGACCAGTCGCTATCTTATCTTCTCCTGCTAAAGCCTTTGAATCAATTATTTACAGTAAACATTTTTCTCATATAGAAAAATACATCAGTAACTACCAACATGGTTTTTTTCCCAGAAGATCCATCAACTCAAACTTATTGTGTTTTTCTCAGTTTTGCTGTTCTAAAATTGACAATAATCAGCAAGTCGATGTCTTATACACAGACGAAAAGGCATTCGATAAGGTAGATCATTTAACTCTATTATCAAAATTAAATTATTATGGTTTAACACCATCACTTGTAAGATTTTTTTTTCGTATTTGTACGAAAGAAAGCAATATGTCTGTTGTGATGAATACTTTTCTAAGGAGCTTGTGGTCGGATCAGGTGTTCCTCAAGGCTCTAATTTGGGTCCTCTGCTTTTTATTATTTTTATTAATGACATACAAAATGTTGTAAAAAATAGTCAAATATTACTTTACGCTGATTATTTAAAACTCTTTAAATCCGTCGATAGTGTGCAAGACTTTTATGAGTTACAAGACATAGATTCGTTGATCATTTGAAATTCAACATTTCCAAGTACTCAGTGGTGTCCTATACCAGGAGGACACCTAAGTTTCAAATAATGTTTGATTATAAAATGGAGGACAAAATCTTGGATAGAAGACTATCTATTAAAAATCTAGGAATACTATTTGATTCAAAGTTTACATTTAACGATTATGTTCTTGCAGTATGTAAGGCTTCATATTCATTATTAGGATTTATTAAAAGGTCAATTATATATTTCAAAAATCCCAAATCTTTAAAATTGTTATTTTTCTCTCTAGTTCGATCTAAACTTGAGTATGGGACATTGATTTGGTATCCACACATTAACTATCTTTCTGACATGATCAAAAACATTTTAAAAAGTTTTTAAAATTCCTATTTTATAAAGCTTTTGTGTTTTATACAAATTTAATTCCTTATTCTGAGGTACTGGAAATTTTTGAGCTTTATAGCGTGATTAAAATAAGCAAATTAAATGTTTTACTTTTTCTTTATAAATTATTGGATGGGAGCGTAGACAACGATGACTTAGTGTCAAAAATAAACTTTACTGTTCCTCGCCTTGGCTCACGCAATACAGGTTTATTTTTTATACCTTTCTCTAGAACCAACTTGGCCTTTTACTCACCTTTAAATAATATGGGTCGGCTTTATAATTTATATTGCCGGGAAGTTCACATTTTTTATAATTCCTTTGGTATATTTAGATCTAAATTGAATAGCAAAGTAAATCAATTTTAAACACCTATATCAATTGTTTCAGTTTACTGGTTGCATTGTTACTTTTCTATCACTTTTCTTTGACTGCTATTTGTTGGTTGTCTGTTAATTTATTTAATTATTAGTTATATTTAAATTATTTATAAATCAGTTTCAATTCCATCTATTATATATTTAATTTATATAAATTATTATTAACTATATACAGTTAAACTTTCTGTTATATTGTGTGCTGAATGCTGTATTTGTTCATATGCATGATTATATTGTTATATAGAATTAGTGCTTTTATTTAATTGGATGTAAGCTGTATAAAAGCATTCAATAAAGAATTTTGAATTTAAAGGTCATACTATACTGTATACTGATATATTTACCGCAGTAACCAAATGTATACATATAATTATAATATTAACAACATTGCTATAGCAAATATTAATAATTTTAGGTTTGTGTTGCCATACAGCTGATAAACTCAAATTTGGGGTTTTATTTCAAAATTACATTCTATCCAGATTGAATAGGAATATAAATAAATATACAGATAACTGAATAAAACATTTGATTTAGCAGATAACGAAGTATAACTCTTCAAAAAGAATAACTCTAAAACGCACTCTAACATTTAGTGCAGATAAAGTATTTAAAGAATATAATTTTAATTTCCTAAATGATTAACCTGATTATTTTAACTAGTAACAGTATAAAAGGTTCAGGTCATAATTAGATCACAATAAAGTATATGGTTAGTTAAAATCAGCACGGAAGAATTGTAAATATAGTCTATGAACACTCCGCTGTAGTATTCTCATAATGAACATGCACTATTTGTACAGAGTGTGAGACCTAACCTAACCTAACCTTCACCTGAGTACATCAACTCGTTAGACCACGTCCTACAAGTGTGGACGTCCATCTTACTTTACTTGATAAACACCCACTGAGAATATATGATTTTAACAAAATAGAACATAAGTAAACTGTTAAAATAATGTAATAGATATGTCCACTCAAGATTATATTATTTTATTTGGAATTTAAACATGTTTTAATGAAGACATATTATATTTTGAACAGCCTGACTCAGGTAGTTCAATATTTAAGGCTTAATACTGAACCTTTAATTAATGTTTATTTATCTTCAACTTAAGTTTGATATTCCAAATAATTCTAAGAAGATGTTTAAATATATATGGTAAAATATTATAAACAAAATATGTTTTTGTAAGTAATATTTACCTGTACTGTATATTTTGTCAGCTCAGCATGAAACCGATAACAAAGCCACCAAGACAGTGGAGAGAAACTTTCACTTAGTAACGGGGACACAATGGAGGCGCATAAAGCCCGAAAACTACGAACACCTTAACACGCCCATCTCGTACGTAATGATGTCGTACACCATGCGTTACCCCTGCTTCACCACGCAAGAATGTATCAAAGAGCTGAAGTGGATGCAAAAGGGTCAAATGTTCAAGGTTAAACTCGGTGATATACGATTCAAGTAAGGAACAATATTGTGTTATAGATTGTTAGCTTGCATGAAAACAATCACTTGTACGTTTATTTTCATGTTACCTATTGGCTTGAGGACATTTATTAGGAAAACCTTTTATTTATATGAAATTATACATTCTCACGTGTATATGAGTTTCCAGGGGACTAGTATAAAGGCACGTAGAACCTAAGTCAGGTGTGTCACATCATAGTTTTATTTATTTATGACCATAGATAGGGTAATGATTTACACACAGTACTACTGACACTTAATTTAACCCTTTCATTATCAAACTAACAACTCGCTATAGCTGTCTTTTAATCAATTATTTACAGTTTTCATTGACATAAAGTAGATAAACTCAAATTATACTTTCGATTTCAAAGTTTCTATGTGAACATTGATAAATATACAGCTAAATGAACAAAACCTTTAATGTACAGCGTTATTAGGTAATAGGTATAACCCTTAAAAAAGTGTAACCCCGATACGCACTGTAAAAATTTAGCGTACATAAGGCTTTTAAAATAATTATTTGTAATATACAAAAATATAATTTTTAGAGTTACAAAAGATTAGCTTGATTTCAATTACCAATATATAATGTGTATCGTTTAAATCTTCTAAAAATTGTAATGACATTTTATTATTTTTAGTATTTTAAAATTCCAATTATTCTAAAACAGATGAAGGTCACACAAGACAAAATTATTACAATATAAATACAAAA
Source organism: Stictocephala bisonia (assembly GCA_035578905.1). Lineage (NCBI taxonomy): Eukaryota > Metazoa > Arthropoda > Insecta > Hemiptera > Membracidae > Stictocephala > Stictocephala bisonia. Next base: position 461,843 of record JAQJVL010000515.1, on the reverse strand, counting down.
GTAAAAAAATATACAAATGTTATGGTGATTGACCATGTTTACCTTCTCATTCACAAAATAATTCAATTTCCATCCCATTATTTAATGTTTAAAGTACATAACATATGACCAGATTACCAATGACCCAAGTTTTAAGTGTATTAGATGGTTGCTGCAATACTAACTTATTGACCTAGGAGTATCCTAATTTTCCCACATTTATAAATTTAATCATTTCCTTTAACTTAGGAAATGTGTAAAATCTTCTGATTATATTTAAGTGTCAATATCGTCTATTGTTAGCTAAAACGAGAAGCAATTAAATTTTATATCTTAAACTGAAAATTACTATTTTTAATTAATACTTATACTATATACATCAATACGAATATCTAAATTTTCTAATAGGAATAACAGACAGTGCATAAATAATAGAACAATTTCCATTTGCAATGTCACGTTTACCGTACAGCCTTGATCGAAAAATCACCTTAATACTCCTGTGTAAAACTATACAACCATCTAATAGCTAAATTAGGTTTTAAAATTATCTTGACCTATCTGCTCACCCATACAATTAGTTTAAATAAAGTTTGGGATTCGTCGTTATTTTGTTTACAGAAAACTTTATTTATTTATTTTTAATTACGACGCAGATCGTTAAGATATGGGCAAATACGAGGGGCAGATTATAATATGTACGAGTGTAGTCTTTGGTACTTAAGTTGACTGTTCCTTAGGAAGAACCATTTATTCCACTCACCCGCCCATACACGTACTATTATATTAACCCACACACCCACCCATACACGTACTAATACATTGACCCACCCACCCACCCATACACGTACTATTATATTGACCCACCCACCCACCCATACACGTAATATTATATTAACCCACCCACCCACCCATACACGTACTAATACATTGACCCACCCACCCACCCATACACGTACTATTACATTGACCCACCCACCCACCCATACACGTACTATTATATTCGCCCATCCTCCCGCCCATACACGTACTATTACATTGACCCACCCACCCGCCCATACACGTACTATTATATTGACCCACCCACCCACCCATACACGTACTATTACATTGACCTACCCACTCACCCATACACGTACTATTACATTGTACGTTTCCAATTTATTAATTATTGGAAACTATTGTACACACAGTACTACTGACACTTAATTTAACCCTTTCATTATCAAACTAACAACTCGCTATAGCTGTCTTTTAATCAATTATTTACAGTTTTCATTGACATAAAGTAGATACTCAAATTATACTTTTGATTTCAAAGTTTCTATGTGAACATTGATAAATATACAGCTAAATGAACAAAACCTTTAATTTACAGCGTTATTAGGTAATAGGTATAACCCTTCAAAAAGTGTAACCTCATAACTTGAATACCACCGTACGTGTATGAGTGGGTGGGTGGGTCAATACCACTGTACGTGTATGGGCGGGTGGGTGGGTTAATACCACTTTACGTGTATGGGTGGGGGGGGTCAATACTACTGTACGTGTACGGGCGGGCGGGTGGGTCAGTACCAATGTACGTGTATGGGCGGGCAGGTGGGTCAGTGCCAATGTACGTGTATGGGCGGGCGATTGTGTCAGCACCAATGTACATGTATGGGCGGGCAGGTGGGTCATACCACTATATGTGTATGGGTGGGCGGGTGGGTCAGTACCACTGTACGTGTAAAAGGGAGAGTTTTAAAAGCTCGATTTCAATAAGCTTGCTGATTAGTGTATAGTATTAATAAAAATTACGGCTCATTGAAGTTGTATTGTACATAGAAAGTTCACGCGTTAACGTTACTGGGTGCTTGTAGACATAAGCATACAATAGTATTGACACACCCACCCGCCCTTAAATGTAAGACCATACTAACCTATATAGTGACATATACACATAAGTAGTATCGACCCACCCACCCACTATTACGCGTACGGTGATACTAACCTACATGACAATCGAAAAACATACAGTAGTTTTAACCCACCCACCCACCCACTATGAGTATGAGTACTGGAGTATGAGTTCAAATGTTCAAGGTTAAACTCGGTGATATACGATTCAAGTAAGGAACAATATTGTGTTATAGATTGTTAGCTTGCATGAAAACAATCACTTGTACGTTTATTTTCATGTTACCTATTGGCTTGAGGACATTTATTAGGAAAACCTTTTATTTATATGAAATTATACATTCTCACGTGTATATGAGTTTCCAGGGGACTAGTATAAAGGCACGTAGAACCTAAGTCAGGTGTGTCACATCATAGTTTTATTTATTTATGACCATAGATAGGGTAATGATTTACACACAGTACTACTGACACTTAATTTAACCCTTTCATTATCAAACTAACAACTCGCTATAGCTGTCTTTTAATCAATTATTTACAGTTTTCATTGACATAAAGTAGATAAACTCAAATTATACTTTCGATTTCAAAGTTTCTATGTGAACATTGATAAATATACAGCTAAATGAACAAAACCTTTAAATTACAGCGTTATTAGGTAATAGGTATAACCCTTAAAAAAGTGTAACCCCGATACGCACTGTAAAAATTTAGCGTACATAAGGCTTTTAAAATAATTATTTGTAATATACAAAAATATAATTTTTAGAGTTACAAAAGATTAGCTTGATTTCAATTACCAATATATATTGTGTATCGTTTAAATCTTCTAAAAATTGTAATGACATTTTATTATTTTTAGTATTTTAAAATTCCAATTATTCTAAAACAGATGAAGGTCACACAAGACAAAATTATTACAATATAAATACAAAAGTAAAAAAATATACAAATGTTATGGTGATTGACCATGTTTACCTTCTCATTCACAAAATAATTCAATTTCCATCCCATTATTTAATGTTTAAAGTACATAACATATGACCAGATTACCAATGACCCAAGTTTTAAGTGTATTAGATGGTTGCTGCAATACTAACTTATTGACCTAGGAGTATCCTAATTTTCCCACATTTATAAATTTAATCATTTCCTTTAACTTAGGAAATGTGTAAAATCTTCTGATTATATTTAAGTGTCAATATAGTCTATTGTTAGCTAAAACGAGAAGCAATTAAATTTTATATCTTAAACTGAAAATTACTATTTTTAATTAATACTTATACTATATACATCAATACGAATATCTAAATTTTCTAATAGGAATAACAGACAGTGCATAAATAATAGAACAATTTCCATTTGCAATGTCACGTTTACCGTACAGCCTTGATCGAAAAATCACCTTTATACTCCTGTGTAAAACTATACAACCATCTAATAGCTAAATTAGGTTTTAAAATTATCTTGACCTATCTGCTCACCCATACAATTAGTTTAAATAAAGTTTGGGATTCGTCGTTATTTTGTTTACAGAAAATTTTATTTATTTATTTTTAATTACGACGCAGATCGTTAAGATATGGGCAAATACGAGGGGCAGATTATAATATGTACGAGTGTAGTCTTTGGTACTTAAGTTGACTGTTCCTTAGAAAGAACCATTTATTCCACTCACCCGCCCATACACGTACTATTATATTGACCCACCCACCCATACACGTACTATTACATTGACCCACCCACCCGCCCATACACGTACTATTATATTCACCCACCCACCCATACACGTACTATTACCTTGACCCACCCACCCGCCCATACACGTACTATTATATTGACCCACCCACCCACCCATACACGTACTATTACATTGACCCACCCACCCGCCCATACACGTACTATTATATTCGCCCATCCTCCCGCCCATACACGTACTATTACATTGACCCACCCACCCGCCCATACACGTACTATTATATTGACCCACCCACCCACCCATACACGTACTATTACATTGACCTACCCACTCACCCATACACGTACTATTACATTGTACGTTTCCAATTTATTAATTATTGGAAACTATTGTACACACAGTACTACTGACACTTAATTTAACCCTTTCATTATCAAACTAACAACTCGCTATAGCTGTCTTTTAATCAATTATTTACAGTTTTCATTGACATAAAGTAGATAAACTCAAATTATACTTTTGATTTCAAAGTTTCTATGTGAACATTGATAAATATACAGCTAAATGAACAAAACCTTTAATTTACAGCGTTATTAGGTAATAGGTATAACCCTTCAAAAAGTGTAACCTCATAACTTGAATACCACCGTACGTGTATGAGTGGGTGGGTGGGTCAATACCACTGTACGTGTATGGGCGGGTGGGTGGGTTAATACCACTTTACGTGTATGGGTGGGGGGGGTCAATACTACTGTACGTGTACGGGCGGGCGGGTGGGTCAGTACCAATGTACGTGTATGGGCGGGCAGGTGGGTCAGTGCCAATGTACGTGTATGGGCGGGCGATTGTGTCAGCACCAATGTACATGTATGGGCGGGCAGGTGGGTCATACCACTATATGTGTATGGGTGGGCGGGTGGGTCAGTACCACTGTACGTGTAAAAGGGAGAGTTTTAAAAGCTCGATTTCAATAAGCTTGCTGATTAGTGTATAGTATTAATAAAAATTACGGCTCATTGAAGTTGTATTGTACATAGAAAGTTCACGCGTTAACGTTACTGGGTGCTTGTAGACATAAGCATACAATAGTATTGACACACCCACCCGCCCTTAAATGTAAGACCATACTAACCTATATAGTGACATATACACATAAGTAGTATCGACCCACCCACCCTTACACGTTCAATAATACTAACATACATGACATTATATAGACATACAGTGATATTGACAGTAAGATTTTAAAATAAAATATAGTTAGGGAACTCATATAAAATTAGCATTTACAGCATCCCTGAGTACTTGAACTCCACTGGCAGGACAGATGGTTTACTGAGTACTTAAACCCTACTGTCAAGACAGGTGGTTTAATGAGTACTTAAACTCCAATGTCAGGACTGGTGGTTTACTGAGTACTTGAACTCCAATGTCAGGACTGGTGGTTTAATAAATACTTGAACTCCAATGTCAGGACTGGTGGTTTACTGAGTACTTGAACTCCAATGTCAGGACTGGTGGTTTAATAAGTACTTGAACTCCACTGTCAGGACAGATGGTTTACTGAGTACTTAAACCCTACTGTCAAGACAGGTGGTTTACTGAGTACTTGAACTACACTGTCAGGACAGATGGTTTACTGAGTACTTGAACCCCAGTATCAAGACAGGTGGTTTACTGAGTACTTGAACTACACTGTCAGGACAGATGGTTTACTGAGTACTTGAACTACACTGTCAGGACAGATGGTTTACTGAGTACTTAAACTACACTGTCAGGACAGGTGGTTTACTGAGTACTTGAACCCCACTATCAAGACAGGTGGTTTACTGAGTACTTGAACCCCACTATCAAGACAGGTGGTTTACTGAGTACTTGAACTACACTGTCAGGACAGATGGTTTACTGAGTACTTGAACCCCAGTATCAAGACAGGTGGTTTACTGAGTACTTAAACTACACTGTCAGGACAGGGGGTTTACTGAGTACTTGAACCCCACTATCAGGACAGATGGTTTACTGAGTACTTAAACTACACTGTCAAGACAGGTGGTTTACTGAGTACTTGAACCCCACTATCAGGACAGATGGTTTACTGAGTACTTAAACTACACTGTCAGGACAGATGGTGTACTGAGTACTTAAACCCTACTGTCAAGACAGGTGGTTTACTGAGTACTTGAACCCCACTATCAAGACAGGTGGTTTACTGAGTACTTGAACTACACTGTCAGGACAGATGGTTTACTGAGTACTTAAACTACACTGTCAAGACAGGTGGTTTACTGAGTACTTGAACCCCACTATCAGGACAGATGGTTTACTGAGTACTTAAACTACACTGTCAGGACAGATGGTTTACTGAGTACTTAAACCCTACTGTCAAGACAGGTGGTTTACTGAGTACTTGAACCCCACTATCAAGACAGGTGGTTTACTGAGTACTTGAACTACACTGTCAGGACAGGTGGTTTACTGAGTACTTGAACTACACTGTCAGGACAGATGGTTTACTGAGTACTTAAACCCTACTGTCAAGACAGGTGGTTTACTGAGTACTTGAAATACACTGTTAGGACAGGTGGTTTACTGAGTACTTGAACTCCAATGTCAGGACTGGTGGTTTAATAAATACTTGAACTCCAATGTCAGGACTGGTGGTTTACTGAGTACTTGAACTCCAATGTCAGGACTGGTGGTTTAATAAATACTTGAACTCCAATGTCAGGACTGGTGGTTTAACAAGTACTTGAACTACACTGTCAGGACAGTTGGTTTACTGAGTACTTAAACCCTACTGTCAAGACAGGTGGTTTACTGAGTACTTAAACTCCAATGTAAGGACTGGTGGTTTAATAAATACTTGAACACCAATGTCAAGACAGGTGGTTTACTGAGTACTTGAACTCCAATGTCAGGACTAATGGTTTATTGAGTACTTAAACCCTACTGTCAAGACAGGTGGTTTACTGAGTACTTGAACTACACTGTCAGGACAGTTGGTTTACTGAGTACTTAAACCCTACTGTCAAGACAGGTGGTTTACTGAGTACTTGAACTACACTGTCAGGACAGGTGGTTTACTGAGTACTTAAACTACACTGTCAGGACAGTTGGTTTACTGAGTACTTAAACCCTACTGTCAAGACAGGTGGGTTACTGAGTACTTGAACTCCACTGTCAGGACAGGTGGTTTACTGAGTACTTAAACTCCAATGTCAGGACAGGTGGTTTACTGAGTACTTGAACTACACTGTCAGGATAGTTGGTTTACTGAGTACTTGAACTCCAATGTCAGGACAGGTGGTTTACTAAGTACTTGAACTCCACTGTCAGGACAGGTGGTTTACTGAGTACTTGAACTACACTGTCAGGACAGGTGGTTTACTGAGTACTTGAACTCCAATGTCAAGTCAGGTGGTTTACTGAGTACTTGAACTACACTGTCAGGACAGTTGGTTTACTGAGTACTTGAACTCCAATGTCAGGACAGGTGGTTTACTGAGTACTTGAACTACACTGTCAGGACAGGTGGTTTACTGAGTAGTTAAAATACACTGTCAGGACAGGTGGTTTACTGAGTACTTGAACCCAACTGTCAGGACAGGTGGTTTACTGAGTACTTGAACTACACTGTCAGGACAGGTGGTTTACTGAGTAGTTAAAATACACTGTCAGGACAGTTGGTTTACTGAGTACTTGAACTCCAATGTCAGGACAGGTGGTTTACTGAGTACTTGAACTACACTGTCAGGACAGGTGGTTTACTGAGTAGTTAAAATACACTGTCAAGACAGTTGGTTTACTAAGTACTTGAATTCTATAATCAGAACAGGTGGAAAGCTGGGTACTTGAACCCTACTGTCAGGATAGGTGGTTTACTGAGTACTTGAAAATTATTGTTTGGACAGATGGTTTACTGGGTACTTAAACCCCATTGTCAGGATGGGTGGTTTACTGAGTACTTGTACCCCACTGTCCAGATAGGTGGTTTACTGAGTACTTGTAACCCACTGTCAGGATAGGTGGTTTACTGAGAACTAGAACCCTATCGTCAGTACACATATTGTTTTCCAAGTACTTGAACCCCACGGTCAGGACAAATGGTTTACTGAGTGCTTGAACCCCACTGCCAGGACAGGTGGTTTTCTGAGTACTTGACCCCTACTGTCAGGATAGGTGGTTTACTGAGTACTTGAACTCCAATGTCAGGACAGGTGGTCTACTAAATGCTTGAATTACACTGTCAGGACAGTTGGTTTACTGAGTACTTGAACTACACTGTCAGGACAGGTAGTTTAATGAGTACTTGAACTACACTGTCAGCACATGTGGTTTACTGAGTACTTGAACTACAATGTCAGGATAGCTGGTTTACTGAGTACTTGAAATACACTGTCAGGACAGGTGGTTTACTGAGTACTTGAATTACAATGTCAGGACAGGTGGTTTAATGAGTACTTGAACTACAATGTCAGGACAGGTGGTTTACAGAGTACTTGAAATACCCTGTCAGGAAAGGTGGTTTACTGAGTACTTGAACTCCACTGTCAGGACAGGTGGTGTAATGAGTACTTGAACTACAATGTCAGGACAGGTGATTTACTGAGTACTTGAACTCCACTGTCAGGATAGGTGGTTTACTGAGTACTTGAACCCAACTGCCAGGACAGGTGGTGTAATGAGTACTTGAACTACAATGTCAGGACAGGTGGTTTAATGAGTACTTGAACTACAATGTCAGGACAGGTGGTTTACTGAGTACTTGAACTACACATTCAGTACAGATGGTTTAATGAGTACTTGAACTACAATGTCAGGACAGGTGGTTTACTGAGTACATGAACTACAATGTCAGGACAGGTGGTTTACTGAGTACTTGAACTCCAGAGTCAGGACAGGTGGTTTACTGAGAACTTGAAATCCAGAGTCAGGACAGGTGGTTTGCTGAGTACTAGAACCCTATTGTCAGTACAGATATGGTTTTCTGAGAACTTGAACGCCACTGTCAGGACAAGAGGTTTACTGCGTACTTGAACTCCACTCTCAGGACAGGTGGTTTACTGTGTACTTGAGCCCAACTGTCAGGACAGGTAGTTTACTGAGAACTTGAAATCCAGAGTCAGGACAGGTGGTTTACTGAGTACTTGAACCCAACTGCCAGGACAGTAGGTTTACTAAGTACTTGAACCCTATCGTCAGGACACGTGGATAACTGCCTACCTCAATCAACTGTCAGGACAGTTGGTTTACTAAGTACTTGAACCCCACTATCAGGACAGGTGGTTTACTGAGTACTAGAACCCTATTGTCAGTACATATATGTTTTTTTGAGTACTTGAACGCCACTGTCAGGACAAGTGGTTTACTGCTTACTTGAACTCCACTCTCAGGACAGGTGGTTTACTGTGTACTTGAGCCCAACTGTCAGGACAGGTAGTTTACTGAGAACTTGAAATCCAGAGTCAGGACAGGTGGTTTACTGAGTACTTGAACCCAACTGCCAGGACAGTTGGTTTACTAAGTACTTGAACCCTATCGTCAGGACACGTGGATAACTGCCTACCTCAATCAACTGTCAGGACAGTTGGTTTACTAAGTACTTGAACCCCACTATCAGGACAGGTGGTTTACTGAGTACTAGAAACCTATTGTCAGTACATATATGTTTTTCTGAGTACTTGAACGCCACTGTCAGGACAAGTGGTTTACTGCTTACTTGAACTCCACTCTCAGGACAGGTGGTTTACTGTGTACTTGAGCCCAACTGTCAGGACAGGTAGTTTACTGAGAACTAGAACACTATCGTCAGTACAGATATGGTTTTCTGTGTACTTGAACCCCACTGTCAGGACATGTGGTTTACTGAGTACTTGTACACCACTGTCAGGACAGTTGGTTTACTGAGTATGAACCCCAATGTCAGGACAGGAGGTTTATTGAGTACTTGAACCCCACTATCGAGACAGGGGGTTTACTGTGGTCTTGAACCACATGAAAGGTGGTTTATTTAGTAGGACAAATATGCTTATGATTGTTTGTATTTACTGTCTGGTATTGTTACAGTTTCTTAATTGGTGGTGATGGATCGGTGTATGAGATTCAAGGGTGGACCAACAAACCTACCCTTATGGCAAGACTCAACAAGTTCAACTCTAGATGCCTTTACATAGGATTCATGGGCTCTTTTAAAAGTAAAGGTTTTTATTTTACCTTGACATCAAGTTGAAACACATTAGTCACTAATTTTATATTTTATTTGTTTACGTTTCTTTTTTGTGTATTTGAATAGTATCCAATTCAGATGGCGTATCTCTACTTATAAAAAGATCTCTTATTTATTTTTTCCTTCTAAGATCAGATTTTTTCATTAATATCTTAAGCCTGCCTGTCTTCTATTCTGAATTTTCCAACGCTTAATATAAATTTTGTTGTATTTCCGTTAGTATCTCTAATCTAAATTAAATATGTCTTTAGGTACCATTGATACTCTAAAATAGATCTTTCTTGTCAATCCGCTTTCTGCATTTTCCAAAAATGTTGAAAAAATTTAATTAAATGGTCTGAATCACTCTAACAGTATCAATGAAAACCACCTGCTATTTCCCATTTCGTGTTTTCACTTACAATAGTTTTAATAAAATATTATATTTACTGTAAAGCTTTTTTTAGATTAGCTCTCTTGTTTACATTTAGTTATATTCACAGACGTTCTCCAGTTTTCTTTAGGCAAACTTTTCTCTTATAAATGCCTGAGATTAGCAGTGTTGACATATTCTAAATTTATGTTTTAAATGTACAAATCATACAGCACAGTTGAGGTAATCATACATTAAAATATAAATTAATCACTAGGAACAAATCAAAAGGTAATCCAAATATTTTTTGTTATTATTATTGAAAAGTGAATAGCTGGTAAACCAGCTATAACGAACAAATAAAAATTACTGTGATTTTGTTGGGATTATAAGTGTTTTTCATTACATGGACCTCTGAGGCAAACATGCTACACTATCACCAATTACATCATTAATTGATGTCAGTTTTATTGCAGATGAACCACCGGAACCACGAATGTTCAAAGCACAAAGAGAATTGTTAAAATACGGAGTACGCTGCAACTACATCACACCAAAATTCAACCTATTTACTATAAAAGGACAACTATCTAACCAACTGAGTTTCATGCAAATGGAAGAGTTATGATAGATTAATATTAAAATAAATTACTTTTAGAATGTAAAGTGCTAACAATAAATCTTATCATCACAAATAAATATTCAATCTTCATTTATTCGTACTTAACCTTATTTAAATTACTTATAGAACAGGATACCGCTCACTCACTGTTTATTTAGTCAATGGTTTAAATATAAAACATATTGAGAAATTTAGATATAATATATTATATGTAGTTGATTATCAGTAAGATTTTCAAGCCTGAATATTTTATTTACGACCATTATATATCTTCTAAAAAATTTTTCAAAGTAGAGTGTAGTGATCAGTTCAATCTCTCAACTCTTCGTTCATCACAATCAAGCGTGGTGATTTCACTTAAATGAGGTTCAGCCACCAATAAAAGCTGTTCGGGGGTAGAATAAAGAGGTTCAGCCACCAATAAAATCTGTTCGGGGGTAGACTAAAGAGGTTCAGCCACCAATCAAAGCTGTTCGGAGTTAGATTAAAGATGTTCAGCCACCAATCAAAGCTGTTCGGGGGTAGATTAAAGAGGTTCAGCCACCAATCAAAGCTGTTCGGGGGTAGATTAAAAGTCTTGAAGGCTGTTCAGTATTATAGAATGCAGGCAATGAAGCATGATTTGTATTTACACTCATTGAGCTACAGTTGGAAGAGAAAGGGATATTTATATGAGAAAAATACTGAATAAGATTGGACTGTCTGTTTAATTTTGAAAAACATAAATTATAATAAACAATACTACGTTTTGTTAATAAGTAAAGTGAAACCTAATTACTGAAATTGGTAGGTCTAAATGAAGCCTCTTAATGGACACAAAGCTATGAGAGCCAATATTACCATGAATAAAAATATCGTTTGTAAAAATAATGTGAGCTTAGCTACAAAAACCAAATAGGAGAAAATTCATGTAAATAGGTGTAAGATTGCTGACTTCCACACAGTGAATCCACGTGACTTAGGACACACCTTTTACCCCCTTTACCACCCCCATATTTAATAATCTTTGATAAATAGCCAACTTTTATTTTTTTTTTATCTTTCACTAACCACAAAACTTGCTACAATACGTAGGTAAGTTCTAGAACTACTCTTGTGATTGTTATTATTGTATAAGGAATTATATTTGTAATTCATAATTGGTCTCTAGTTTAAGTGTCGAAGAGAACTTTTCATCCATTGAGTTTCCTTTTTTAATTAGGTACAATTTATTTATATCTTCCTACTTTCGTTTATGCAATTGTAATATTTGTTGTATACTGACGATAGTGATGAATGTTAACAGTTTTGGTATATAAAACTATAGCCTTTATATAGATAATGTAGTGTGATTTACCTGTATAGCTCAACCTATATTGATATAGAGCTCAGATGAAAAGGCAAATAATGCATTCCAAAAGAAATATAACCTTATAATTTTAGATCGTGTTTATCAAATATTGTTATTATGTTTTGGAATCCGTATTTCGCACTGGACACGACTGCATAATGTGCTTTGAATTAAAAGTTCATTTCATCCATGAAACACGCTTTTTATATACGAAGCCGAAACTTGGCTAGCCTTCACAAATTACCACATCCTTAACAATATTTCGAAATTCATGTTGAAATTATGGTCCAGATCCTGGGATTCACCTGCTCCCCATCTTATTGGGAAATATATATAAATATACAACGTTTCTTATTTTGTTAATTTTTTTTGTAGGTTTAGATGTGAGTTTTTTCGGCTACTAAAGGCAATTGCCCGAGAAAGTAGTTTTTTCCATGTTTTCATGAGATAGTACTGTCGTAGAGAAAAAGGTTATGCAGTTATATATTTGCTACAAAACTTGTCTATAATCGATAGCTTAATTGTTTACTATTATTAAATAAAACAGTGGTGGTTATTGACACCGTCAAGAATTGGTTATTAATACCATCAAGAATTGGTTATTAATACCATCAAGAATTGGTTATTAATACCGTCAAGAATTGGTTATAAAAAGCTGGGGTTTTTACTTGAGTACTAGTAAAGGGTCAACCTTTACTAATATTTGAACCATCATTTGTAATTATTTTTGCACTAGAGGGGTTAGGTTTTAAGGCATTGAAGTAAAAATAAGTTACATTCTATTCAAAGTAAACTATATTTCACCTTTAAAGGGTAAAACACTCAGCATATCAAACTAAAAATGACGTAAAAAGTCATGACAATAATGCCCCAACAACAATAGGTAAAAAACACTACAAGCTATAACATGGGGTTCTAGTTTTCCAGTTCTATATCTAATGGAACAAGCTAATTTCATATTTATAGTTCAAGTTTTACTATTTATTTAAGAGATAAAAAATGCATCACAGTAATACCAAACATTTTTATAAGTTTAATAATATTTATGATCCACAAATAATTCTTATTACCAAATAAGTTCAAATACATATATTGTTATGATTCAAATAACACATGCCTTTGTGCTTGTTTATATGCTATTAATACAACTGACTCAACTTCATTAGTCAAATTCCAATTCTAATGTATTGATAAAATTATAATACTCTTTAAAATATAACGCATTTTTTTCTATTGACAATATATTTGTACTGTTTGAGAACAAAAGATATCCACTATGCAATAATTAATGCAGTCTATTTTGATAAAGCTATTTTGAAACTAAGTGAGAATACTACAACTATCTACTATCTTGGGATTTAAAATAACAAACAGCAAAATATTTACTATTTTGGTACGTACTGTTTAAATATATATTCTCGTTAGTACACATAGACATTAGCACATACTATTATTGGCAAATTGTTATTACATATACGTAGCCAATGTAACGGTGTTATAACATATACGTAGCCTATGTAATGGTGTTATTACATATACGTAGCCAATGTAACGGTGTTATTACATATACGTAGCCAATGTAACGGTGTTATTACATATACGTAGCCAATGTAACGGTGTTATTACATATACGTAGCCAATGTAACGGTGTTATTACATATACGTAGCCAATGTAACGGTGTTATTACATATACGTAGCCAATGTAACGGTGTTATTACATATACGTAGCCAATGTAACGGTGTTATTACATATACGTAGCCAATGTAACGGTGTTATAACATATACGTAGCCAATGTAACGGTGTTATTACATATACGTAGCCAATGTAACGGTGTTATTACATATACGTAGCCAATGTAACGGTGTTATTACATATACGTAGCCAATTTAATGGTGTTATTACATATACGTAGCCAATGTAACGGTGTTATTACATATACGTAGCCAATGTAACGGTGTTATTACATATACGTAGCCAATGTAACGGTGTTATTACATATACGTAGCCAATGTAACGGTGTTATTACATATACGTAGCCAATGTAACGGTGTTATAACATATACGTAGCCAATGTAATGGTGTTATTACATATACGTAGCCAATGTAACGGTGTTATTACATATACGTAGCCAATGTAACAGTGTTATTACATATACGTAGCCAATGTAACAGTGTTATTTAAATTAAGGCCCAACAAAAGACGCATGACTTAAAATATTAGAGGTTTTCACCTGCCAACTAAAAACCGTTATATTTATTAAACAAGTAATAAAAATATAAATTATATATCAAACCACAACACTCTAAGTGAAACCGTTTGCCATTTAAAACAACGATCACATTTAACAAACATAATAACCATTAAATAAAATATTGTGCACATGTAATACTACACATAATATACTACACATAATAATATGCACATGTAATAATATTGTGCACCGTAGTACTAGAGGTCTGTGGTGATGACGTAAAGTCCTTCGAAATGCGTTATTGGTAGTTTTAAAACCAGAATGAAGTTCGAACTAGTATTGATATATCAACAACAACAACAGAAAATAGTTTCGATAATAACTGATCCACTTACTTCAGGAGTAATATGGATGAAAGGCATCAAATTGTACTTTGGGGCTTTTGGGTAAGAGTTTCTTAGGATGTACTGTAGTTTTTTCAAAAATTTCTTACCAGGCATGCCTGTCCCTTCCATAACTTTTTTTACAATTTTGTAAAAACTTTATAAAATAATCATGGGCAAAATTAATGTTACGAGAAGTTACAATTTGATTTTGTAGAACTCTTTATGTCATTAGAAATAAAAAAACTATGTCTACCAAAAATATCCAACCAATTTGGAGTGTCCGTTGTTTAGCAGGCTTGAAATATGTTCAATCGACCCTTGAAGTTAGAACCGGTAAACTTGGTGACAAGAGAGCAATGGGGTGCCAAGCCACCCCGGTGGCAAGACCCCATAACAGAGGCACCGGTCCACCATTACGTGGTGGAGTATGCAGCCAGACGACCCTGCTACAACACCAACCCTGAGGACGGTGACCTCAGTGAACTCATGAGGCAGCTACAGAAGAACCACATGAGTAAAAGTACCTGCCCGGATATTAAATATAAGTAAGAAGATATAATCGTATGTTAGATATAAAGAATGTAATCTTAAAGAAGTGAACAAAATATGTTTGATCTCATTTTTGGTGTTTAATTAAAGAAAAATAACCAAGAATATTAATCACTTTTTTGTATCATAAGCATTTAATTGATAACGTAGTGTGTCTTCTTAAACTAAAAATGTATTTTAAGGCTATATATTAAATAAATTCCACATATTTTGCGTAACCACCTATTGTACCAAGCTATAAGGAAGTGAATAAAAATCTAGTATTCTCATGTTAGTATTTTTCTCGTTAGTTATTTTGGTATTTATTAAATATTTAGATTGCATATACTGAATTATTTTATGGTAATATACGGACGAGTGTCATGTAATTTTATACTAATTAAATATTTAATACAACTTATTCAGATCAATCTCTTTATTATTACACTTCTTCTTTTTACAAGACAAATGACCAAAATATTTGTTACGGATTTTGGTCTCATTGATTTTGTTGTATGATAATATCAAATTAAACAGATTTTATTTGCATGTAGGCCTACTTAAACTTCTCTTATTATTATTACTTTTTTATCGTTTATTAATGTTATCCAGGTCATTATGTACTATAAGTGTACAAAATTGCTTCGCATATTTTAACTGAAAATCATTGACAACGTTTTTTTTTAATAGTAGTCCCACCTGAAAGTCCGGTAGTTGTAGAAGAGTCCGTTGCTTTTCATGGAACAATAAACTGACTTGAATAATACAGTAAAAATAATGTAAAATTGACAACGTATAAATGTAATTAATTGCTATGAATACAAGTATGGTGAAATATTCTTTGTGTAATCTCCATCTACAAGATAATATTTTGTTTACTATAATATGTTTGTATTTCAGTTTTCTTGTGGGCTACGACGGTCGAGTTTATGAAGGTCGTGGCTGGCCAATAAAGCCGACACTTCCTGACAAATACGACAAAATAAAGAATTTGAGTGTCTTCATTGGGTGGATTGGGAGATTTACTGGTTTGTAGTCTATAAATTGTTGTTTCATATTTTTCAGTATATTAATACTTTTAAATTGCCAAGTGCTTTTCAGGTAATTTTTTAATTTTATGAATATGTGCAGTAATTCAAAAAAATATTTCCTTAAAATATCCTTAAATATTTAATATGTTTTTTTAAACATATTATCATTTATTATTCTTAATTTCACTGTGTTAAAATGTTTGTGGTACTATCGTGGTTCTAAATGAAGGTTTTATTACTATTTTTTATTAAAAGTATAGGCATTTTATCATCTAAATATAAACGTTCAAAACATAAACTAAATGCTTGAAAATAAATAATAATAATAAGGCTACAGACACGATTCATAAATAATAATAATAAGGCTACAGACACGATTCATAAATAATAATAATAAGGCTACAGACACGATTCATAAATAATAATAATAAGACTACAGACACGATTCATAAATAATAATAATAAGGCTACAGACACGATTCATAAATAATAATAATAAGGCTACAGACACGATTCATAAATAATAATAATAAGGCTACAGACACGATTCATAAATAATAATAATAAGGCTACAGACACGATTCATAAATAATAATAATAAGGCTACAGACACGATTCATAAATAATAATAATAAGGCTACAGACACGATTCATAAATAATAATAAGAAGGCTACAGACACGATTCATAAATAATAATAATAAGGCTACAGACACGATTCATAAATAATAATAATAAGGCTACAGACATGATTCATAAATAATAATAATAAGGCTACAGACATGATTCATAAATAATAATAATAAGGCTACAGACACGATTCATAAATAATAATAATAATAAGGCTACAGACACGATTCATAAATAATAATAATAAGGCTACAGACACGATTCATAAATAATAATAATAAGGCTACAGACACGATTCATAAATAATAATAATAAGGCTACAGACACGATTCATAAATAATAATAATAAGGCTACAGACACGATTCATAAATAATAATAATAAGGCTACAGACACGATTCATAAATTTATTCTTTAAAGATGTACATTCAAAACATAAACTAATTAATTTGAATTACTAGTAAAATGTTTGTATATTTTTTTACTAAACCAATAATATTCATGGCATATAAATGACCAACCTGTATTGGAAGGTTAATGAAATAGCCTATATTGGTTTAGAAGTATGTATTTTTGTGTCAATATGGTTTGTGTCATTCTTAGAAATTGTTTATATTGGACAAGGTATGGCAGGAATACACAGTTATAAATTTTAATGAAGGCATCATATACGTTTTTATTTATTAAATTAGAAATTAACATAAAAGATATACAAATAATTAAAGTGTTAAAATGTTTTAACTCAAAGTGTTTTAAATATGATTATAAATAAATCGTAATTCTGTTCAACATACAGATTTTTGCAATTTTTAAAAATGTATGAACAATCCGTAGTAAGAATGTTAAATTATAATTAAAATATACTAAATATTGCATTTCCTTGTGAATTACCTGTAAAATATTGTAATATGTGCATCCATTTGCATTTATATGTTTTGATATCGATACCTATAACGGAAAATATTCATTATATTGTGATTATAACAATACAATTAATTTATTTAGATAGTTAATTACTGCTTCAAACTTTTGTTTAACAATTTATTGATATTTGTTATTACTCTCTCAATAAAAATTCATAATCTTATAAAAGCCAACGAAAAAAATAACTATGTTTACTTCGTAATCGTCCTTCATACTTGCAAAATTAAACTTCACTTTGAACTACAATTCCACTATTGTTATTGTATATGTTAATTAGGTATTTGGTACATCATTTACATACATTCAGAAATGTTGCTTGTACATACGAGAATTAATCTCAACAATAGGTAAGTCAGAATTCTTACCACGTGTCTGTTTTAGACAGTAAAACACCCCTGGAGATAGAACCCCCTGACCACGTGTTTGACGCTCGGCGTAACTTGATGCACGTGGGGATGTCTTTGAAGTACGTCAGCCACATCATCAGAGTGTTCTTCATCAAACAAGGTTTGTAAATACAATATAACCTGAAACCCTATAATAATAACTATGGCGTTTTTTATAATTGTTATTATAATACTATAAAAATTAATATTATAATATTAATTTTTATAATAACCTGAAACTATAGTACAATACTACTATTAATTAGTTAAAAAAGTTATTAATCCCAACTAAAACATCGGGGAGGCTTTGGTCTGTAAGACATCGGGGAGGCTTTGGTCTGTAAAACATCGGGGAGGCTTTGGTCTGTAAAACATCGGGGAGGCTTTGGTCTGTAAAACATAGGGGAGGCTTTGGTCTGTAAGACATCGGGGAGGCTTTGGTCTGTAAGACATCGGGGAGGATTTGGTCTGTAAGACATCGAGGAGGCTTTGGTCTGTAAAAATGTATCGTATCAAATCATTACAAAATACGTTTACATCAGTTCAACTTACGAAGTTAAATGTACACTGTACTCTATGTACTAATCATAGTCATTATGATCAGCTATGAACTCCAGTATCTTGGGTGTGGTTGACAATTAACATCTATGAGTTTCAATCAATATATCAATGTTAGTGCATAAATGAGGTGATGCACAAATATTTTCCCTCAGGAAGAGAACGGACTGAGATAGGACCACTTAATATTCCGGTAAAACTATTTCACTTCGGTACACACCGTAGGTCTTGGAAATACTTTTATACAGAAGTATTATTTTCTACATAGTATGTTGTTTTCTGGCCAATTATGCCCTCTTTTTATTACTTCTTCCATCCTTATACTTCCTGGCCTTCCTCTTAGCATTTTCCTTTGTTCTTTTATATCAAAATATGTTCTAACCATTCTTGTTCAAAAATGGAGGACCATTCTATAATGTATCCATATCAATTAAATTTTTTCTAGTAATATAACGTTCTGTATGAAACAAGATCACTTGGCACATTAATAGACGTTATCGTACAAATACAAAATAAGTATATCCACCCTACTCCTCCTTGTCATGATTAGAGGTTAAAGTGGAAAATTGTAAATCCTATAAATATCATGGAATATAGAGAAACAATTCATACAATATCCGGTGTGAGTGGAGAGTGAGTTGGGAATGGAGTTAAAATGGTAATTGGTAACTATTGAAACTCATTTACGAGTGATTTTCACAGCTTTAAATAATTTTGCTGCTAACAAAAAATGTTGTTTAGATGGTATCTAATTAATATAGCTTTCTTTGTAGGTTTAATAATTATGTAAGATTTTTATATTTTTAAACATCGTAGTTGAAAACATAGTTTATTAATCAGATGCTCAAAATGTTTTATCTATTTCCTTGGGTAAAATGTAAATAAATTTTTTTAATGGATGCAGATTGTTTCCGACTATAAAAAGATTTAGTCAACTAATATTTTACAAAAAAGAAATTATTCTTTACGTTAGTTTTATTGAATGTAAAACAGGATATTAATTTATATCCATGCATAAATGAGATGATGAGACAAATATTTCATATGTTTCCCTTAGGTAATCATCGGAGGAGAGGAGATTTCGGACCGGACTGGGAATAGGAAAAATGACAATCCGAGAAAACAGTTTTTACTCACTTCCAGAAACTAAAGTAGACACAACAGGTCTTGGAAATAAAGGAACACGTCTCACGGAAACAAGTTTTATGCACTATTCAAAGATAAAACACTATTTTTTTATGTTCCTTATTTCTAACTTAAATATGTAACGCAGATTTTTAGTGTTATATTATTTACTATTGTTTCATCAAATATAAATTTGCATTACAAACATATTTTATCTGCATTAAACTATAATCATTACCAACTATTTTTTAATATTATGTACAATGATTTTAAATTTCTCCAACAATGACCAGTCTATTAAAAACACTAAAGAAAGTTGCAATGTAGTATTATTATATCTCAAGTGGTAATATTCATAGTGGAAACAAAATATTGACAAGCTTTTACACCGGTATTTTTTCCATAGATAGATAATTTCCATAGACAATTGATATTTTTTACTAAATGTGTTCCATAAATTATCATTTTTTATCAGAATAATTTACTTGAAACCATTAGATAGTGGAGAAATAATAGTGTTCAAATTAGTTACATTGGAATTCAAATGACAGCTACTTTGGAAAGAATAAACTATTCATTTTTGTCCAGTTCGGGGCAATTAATTTATATTGAATATATCTCATTTAATACGGAACTCGACCTAGGATTACAATGAAGATTTTCGTTCAACTTCTCGTGGGTCATCCCCCAGAAATTGAGGTCAAAAAGAATGTTCTTTGTAACAATGATCATGTGGAAGATGCCTCTTTCACAAGTGAGTGATACAACATTTGTGAAAGCATTTCAATATTTTTGCACCTTGTATAGTAATGTACAGAGATGATTATATATCACCATTGAAGATATTTTATGGTTTCTCCCACTTTACAAACATCTGTAGGAAAAAAGAGTCTTTTGGAACACTTAATAATGTTTTATTTATTTTTTACTTGCTACTGGAATTCTAAATAACATTTATTTTACTTAGATATCAGTCTGCACGCTAGCTTTGAATTGGCCTTCATCCGTCTTTATTTAAAGTCAATTAAAATAAATGAAGAAATGAAGTTTACTAAAGGCATATGATATAAGAAATCAAGCGTCATAAAACTGGTAAATTAATGTATGCAAAAGGACCTAAAAAGAAATAATTGGTAAATAATATGGTCTACTAATTAGAGGCGTTGGCTGCAAAGAAATATTTTCTTGATATTGATAAGAATTTATAACAGTAACTGTTTATACATATATTTTTATAAGGAGTTTTGAATTAAATTAAGAATTACTTTACTTCTAAAAAATCAGAGTTTCATTAAATAAAAAACTAAAGCACATTCAAGGTAGCCATTTCCCAATGTCGGAAGTCGCCCGGCTATTATGGACATGCAACTTTTTGCCGTCAACGCACTAAAACGTCCTATTGTATTTCAAATAAATTGATCGTGTTTATACTGTTATAGTCAGCACTATATTATTACCGCCAGTGGACTAAAACGTCCTGTTGTAATTCAAATGTACGGCTCGTATTTATTGAGTTAAAGTTTACACTGTAGTATTACCGTCAGTGGACTAAAACATCTTGTTGTATTTCAAATGTACGGCTCGTATTTATTGAGTTAAAGTTTACACTGTAATATTACCATCAGTGGACTAAAACATCCTGTTGTATTTCAAATGTACGGCTCGTATTTATTGAGTTAAAGTTTACACTGTAGTATTACCGCCAGTGGACTAAAACATCTTGTTGTATTTCAAATGTACAGCTCGTGTTTATTGAGCTAAAGTTTACACTGTAATATTACCATCAGTGGACTAAAACATCCTGTTGTATTTCAAATGTACAGCTCGTGTTTATTGAGCTAAAGTTTACACTGTAGTATTGCCGTCAGTGGACTAAAACATCTTGTTGTATTAAATGTACGGCTCGTGTTTATTGAGTTAAAGTTTACACTGTAATATTACCATCAGTGGACTAAAACATCCTGTTGTATTTCAAATGTACAGCTCGTGTTTATTGAGCTAAAGTTTACACTGTAGTATTGCCGTCAGTGGACTAAAACATCTTGTTGTATTAAATGTACGGCTCGTGTTTATTGAGTTAAAATCTACCCTATAATATTACCGTCAGTGGACTAAAACATCTTGTTGTATTAAATGTACGGCTCGTGTTTATTGAGTTAAAATCTACCCTATAATATTACCGTCAGTGGACTAAAACATCCTGTTGTATTTCAAATGTACAGCTCGTGTTTATTGAGCTAAAGTTTACACTGTAGTATTGCCGTCAGTGGACTAAAACATCTTGTTGTATTAAATGTACGGCTCGTGTTTATTGAGTTAAAATCTACCCTATAATATTACCGTCAGTGGACTAAAACATCTTGTTGTATTAAATGTACGGCTCGTGTTTATTGAGTTAAAATCTACCCTATAATATTACCGTCAGTGGACTAAAACATCTTGTTGTATTAAATGTACGGCTCGTGTTTATTGAGCTAAAGTTTACACTGTAGTATTGCCGTCAGTGGACTAAAACATCTTGTTGTATTAAATGTACGGCTCGTGTTAATTGAGTTAAAATCTACCCTATAATATTACCGTCAGTGGACTAAAACATCTTGTTGTATTAAATGTACGGCTCGTGTTTATTGAGTTAAAATCTACCCTATAATATTACCATCAGTGGACTAAAACATCCTGTTGTATTTAAAATGTACGGCTCGTATTTATTGAGTTAAAGTTTACACTGTAGTATTACCGTCAGTGGACTAAAACATCCTGTTGTATTTCAAATGTACGGCTCGTGTTTATTGAGCTAAAATCTACCCTATAATATTACCGTCAGTGGACTAAAACATCTTGTTGTATTTCAAATGTACGGCTCGTGTTTATTGAGCTAAAGTTTACACTGTAGTATTGCCGTCAGTGGACTAAAACATCTTGTTGTATTTCAAATGTACGGCTCGTGTTTATTGAGCTAAAGTTTACACTGTAGTATTGCCGTCAGTGGACTAAAACATCCTGTTGTATTTCAAATGTACGGCTCGTGTTTATTGAGCTAAAGTTTACACTGTAGTATTGCCGTCAGTAAACTAAAACATCCTGTTGTATTTCAAATGTACGGCTCGTGTTTATTGAGCTAAAGTTTACACTGTAGTATTGCCGTCAGTGGACTAAAACATCCTGTTGTATTTCAAATGTACGGCTCGTGTTTATTGAGCTAAAGTTTACACTGTAGTATTGCCGTCAGTGGACTAAAACATCCTGTTGTATTTCAAATGTACGGCTCGTGTTTATTGAGCTAAAGTTTACACTGTAGTATTACCGTCAGTGGACTAAAACATCGTGTTGTATTTCAAATGTACGGCTCGTGTTTATTGAGTTAAAGTTTACACTGTAGTATTACCGTCAGTGGACTAAAACATCCTGTTGTATTTCAAATGTACGGCTCGTGTTTATTGAGCTAAAGTTTACACTGTAGTATTACCGTCAGTGGACTAAAACATCGTGTTGTATTTCAAATGTACGGCTCGTGTTTATTGAGTTAAAGTTTACACTGTAGTATTACCGTCAGTGGACTAAAACATCTTGTTGTATTTCAAATGTACGGCTCGTGTTTATTGAGCTAAAGTTTACACTGTAGTATTACCGTCAGTGGACTAAAACATCTTGTTGTATTTCAAATGTACGGCTCGTGTTTATTGAGCTAAAGTTTACACTGTAGTATTACCGTCAGTGGACTAAAACATCCTGTTGTATTTCAAATGTACGGCTCGTGTTTATTGAGCTAAAGTTTACACTGTAGTATTACCGTCAGTGGACTAAAACATCGTGTTGTATTTCAAATGTACGGCTCGTGTTTATTGAGTTAAAGTTTACACTGTAGTATTACCGTCAGTGGACTAAAACATCGTGTTGTATTTCAAATGTACGGCTCGTGTTTATTTAGTTAAAGTTTACACTGTAGTATTGCCGTCAGTGGACTAAAACATCCTGTTGTATTTCAAATGTACGGCTCGTGTTTATTGAGTTAAAGTTTACACTGTAATATTACCGTCAGTGGACTAAAACATCTTGTTGTATTTCAAATGTACGGCTCGTGTTTATTGAGCTAAAGTTTACACTGTAGTACTACCGTCAGTGGACTAAAACATCCTGTTGTATTTCAAATGTACGGCTCGTGTTTATTGAGCTAAATTTTACACTGTAGTATTGCCGTCAGTGGACTAAAACATCTTGTTGTATTAAATGTACGGCTCGTGTTTATTGAGTTAAAATCTACCCTATAATATTACCGTCAGTGGACTAAAACATCTTGTTGTATTAAATGTATGGCTCGTGTTTATTGAGTTAAATATTACACTGTAATATTACCATTAGCGGATTAAAACTTCGTGTCATATTTCAAATGTACGGCTCGTGTTTATTGATATAACGTTTACACTATACTATTATCGTCAGCGGATTAAAACATCGTGTTGAATTTCAGATGTACGGATCGTGTCTATTGAGTTAAAGTTTACATTGTAATATTACCGTCAGTGGATTAAAACATTGTGTTGAATTTCAGATGTACGGATCGTGTTTATTGAGTTAAAGTTTACATTGTAATATTACCGTCAGTGGATTAAAACCTCGTGTTGAATTTCAGATGTACGGCTCGTGTTTATTGAGTTAAAGTTTACATTGTAATATTACCGTCAGTGGATTAAAACATCGTGTTGAATTTCAGATGTACGGATCGTGTTTATTGAGTTAAAGTTTACACTATAATATTACCGTTAGTGCAATAAAACATCTTGTTGTATTTCAGATGTACGGCTACTGTTTATTGAGTTAAAGTTTACACTGTAATATTACCGTCAGCGGAATAATAAAACATCTTGTTGTATTTCAGATGTACGGCTCGTGTTTATTGAGTTAAAGTTTACACTGTAATATTACCGTCAGCGGAATAATAAAACATCTTGTTGTATTTCAGATGTACGGCTCGTGTTTATTGAGTTAAAGTTTACACTATAATATTACCGTTAGTGCAATAAAACATCTTGTTGTATTTCAGATGTACGGATCGTGTTTATTGAGTTAAAGTTTACACTGTAATATTACCGTCAGCGAAATAATAAAACATCTTGTTGTATTTCAGATGTACGGATCGTGTTTATTGAGTTAAAGTTTACACTGTAATATTACCGTCAGCGGAATAATAAAACATCGTGTTGAATTTCAGATGTACGGATCGTGTCTATTGAGTTAAAGTTTACATTGTAATATTACCGTCAGTGGATTAAAACATCGTGTTGAATTTCAGATGTACGGATCGTGTCTATTGAGTTAAAGTTTACATTGTAATATTACCGTCAGTGGATTAAAACATCGTGTTGAATTTCAGATGTACGGATCGTGTTTATTGAGTTAAAGTTTACATTGTAATATTACCGTCAGTGGATTAAAACCTCGTGTTGAATTTCAGATGTACGGCTCGTGTTTATTGAGTTAAAGTTTACATTGTAATATTACCGTCAGTGGATTAAAACATCGTGTTGAATTTCAGATGTACGGATCGTGTTTATTGAGTTAAAGTTTACATTGTAATATTACCGTCAGCGGATTAAAACATCGTGTTGAATTTCAGATGTACGGATCGTGTTTATTGAGTTAAAGTTTACATTGTAATATTACCATTAGCGGATTAAAACATCGTGTTGAATTTCAGATGTACGGATCGTGTTTATTGAGTTAAAGTTTACATTGTAATATTACCGTCAGCGGATTAAAACATCGTGTTGAATTTCAGATGTACGGATCGTGTCTATTGAGTTAAAGTTTACATTGTAATATTACCATTAGCGGATTAAAACATCGTGTTGAATTTCAGATATACGGATCGTGTCTATTGAGTTAAAGTTTACATTGTAATATTACCGTCAGTGGATTAAAACATCGTGTTGAATTTCAGATGTACGGCTCGTGTTTATTGAGTTAAAGTTTACATTGTAATATTACCGTCAGTGGATTAAAACCTCGTGTTGAATTTCAGATGTACAGATCGTGTCTATTGAGTTAAAGTTTACATTGTAATATTACCGTCAGTGGATTAAAACATCGTGTTGAATTTCAGATGTACGGCTCGTGTTTATTGAGTTAAAGTTTACATTGTAATATTACCGTCAGCGGATTAAAACATCGTGTTGAATTTCAAATGTACGGATCGTGTCTATTGAGTTAAAGTTTACATTGTAATATTACCATTAGCGTAATAAAACATCGTGTTGAATTTCAGATGTACGGATCGTGTCTATTGAGTTAAAGTTTACATTGTAATATTACCGTCAGTGGATAAAAACAGCGTGTTGAATTTCAGATGTACGGATCGTGTCTATTGAGTTAAAGTTTACATTGTAATATTACCGTCAGTGGATTAAAACATCGTGTTGAATTTCAGATGTACGGCTCGTGTCTATTGAGTTAAAGTTTACATTGTAATATTACCGTCAGTGGATTAAAACATCGTGTTGAATTTCAGATGTACGGATCGTGTCTATTGAGTTAAAGTTTACATTGTAATATTACCGTCAGTGGATTAAAACATCGTGTTGAATTTCAGATGTACGGATCGTGTTTATTGAGTTAAAGTTTACATTGTAATATTACCGTCAGTGGATTAAAACCTCGTGTTGATTTTCAGATGTACGGCTCGTGTTTATTGAGTTAAAGTTTACATTGTAATATTACCGTCAGTGGATTAAAACATCGTGTTGAATTTCAGATGTACGGATCGTGTTTATTGAGTTAAAGTTTACATTGTAATATTACCGTCAGCGGATTAAAACATCGTGTTGAATTTCATATGTACGGATCGTGTTTATTGAGTTAAAGTTTACATTGTAATATTACCATTAGCAGATTAAAACATCGTGTTGAATTTCAGATGTACGGATCGTGTTTATTGAGTTAAAGTTTACACTATAATATTACCGTTAGTGCAATAAAACATCTTGTTGTATTTCAGATGTACGGATCGTGTTTACTGAGTTAAAGTTTACACTGTAATATTACCTTCAGCGGAATAATAAAACATCTTGTTGTATTTCAGATGTACGGCTCGTGTTTATTGAGTTAAAGTTTACACTGTAATATTACCGTCAGCGGAATAATAAAACATCTTGTTGTATTTCAGATGTACGGCTCGTGTTTATTGAGTTAAAGTTTACACTATAATATTACCGTTAGTGCAATAAAACATCTTGTTGTATTTCAGATGTACGGATCGTGTTTATTGAGTTAAAGTTTACACTGTAATATTACCGTCAGCGGAATAATAAAACGTCTTGTTGTATTTCAGATGTACGGATCGTGTTTATTGAGTTAAAGTTTACACTGTAATATTACCGTCAGCGGAATAATAAAACATCTTGTTGTATTTCAGATGTACGGCTCGTGTTTATTGAGTTAAAGTTTACACTGTAATATTACAGTCAGCGGAATAAAACATCTTTTGTAATTCAGATGTACGGACTCGTGTTTATTAAATTAAAGTTTACACTGTAATATTACAGTCAGCGGAATAAAACATCTTGTTGTAATTCAGATGTACGGCTCGTGTTTATTGAGTTAAAGTTTACACTGTAATATTACAGTCAGCGGAATAAAACATCTTGTTGTAATTCAGATGTACGGCTCGTGTTTATTGAGTTAAAGTTTACACTGTAATATTACAGTCAGCGGAATAAAACATCTTGTTGTAATTCAGATATACGGCTCGTGTTTATTGAGTTAAAGTTTACACTGTAATATTACAGTCAGCGGATTAAAACATCGTGTTGAATTTCAGATGTACGGCTCGTGTTTATTGAGTTAAAGTTTACATTGTAATATTACCGTCAGTGGATTAAAACATCGTGTTGAATTTCAGATGTACGGCTCGTGTTTATTGAGTTAAAGTTTACATTATAATATTACCGTCAGTGGACTAAAACATCCTGTTGTATTTCAGATGTACGGCTCGTGTTTATTGAGTTAAAGTTTACATTATAATATTACCGTCAGTGGACTAAAACATCCTGTTGTATTTTAGATGTACGGCTCGTGTTTATTGAGTTAAAGTTTACACTGTAATATTACCGTCAGTGCAATAAAACATATTGTTTTATTTCAGATGTACGGATCTTGTTTATTGAGTTAAAGTTTACACTGTAATATTACCGTCAGCGGAATAAAACATCTTGTTGTATTTCAGATGTACGACTCGTGTTTATTAAGTTAAAGTTTACATTGTAATAATACCGTCAGTGGATTAAAACATCGTGTTGAATTTCAAATGTACGGATCGTGTTTATTGAATTAAAGTTTACATTGTAATATTACCGTCAGTGGATTAAAACATCGTGTTGAATTTCAGATGTACGGCTCGTGTTTATTGAGTTAAGTTTACACTGTAATATTACAGTCAGCGGAATAAAACATCTTGTTGTAATTCAGATGTACGGCTCGTGTTTATTGAGTTAAAGTTTACACTGTAATATTACAGTCAGCGGAATAAAACATCGTGTTGAATTTCAGATGTACGGCTCGTGTTTATTGAGTTAAAGTTTACATTGTAATATTACCGTCAGTGGATTAAAACATCGTGTTGAATTTCAGATGTACGGCTCGTGTTTATTGAGTTAAAGTTTACACTGTAATATTACAGTCAGCGGAATAAAACATCGTGTTGAATTTCAGATGTACGGCTCGTGTTCATTGAGTTAAAGTTTACATTGTAATATTACCGTCAGTGGATTAAAACATCGTGTTGAATTTCAGATGTACGGCTCGTGTTTATTGAGTTAAAGTTTACACTATAATATTACCGTTAGTGCAATAAAACATATTGTTTTATTTCAGATGTACGGATCTTGTTTATTGAGTTAAAGTTTACACTGTAATATACCGTCAGCGGAATAAAACATCTTGT
Organism: Stictocephala bisonia; assembly: GCA_035578905.1. Lineage (NCBI taxonomy): Eukaryota > Metazoa > Arthropoda > Insecta > Hemiptera > Membracidae > Stictocephala > Stictocephala bisonia. The sequence goes on along the minus strand of JAQJVL010000515.1, from coordinate 433,040 downwards.
TGTATTTCAGATGTACGGATCGTGTTTATTGAGTTAAAGTTTACATTGTAATATTACTATCAGCGGAATAAAACATCTTGTTGTATTTCAGATGTACGGATCGTGTTTATTGAGTTAAAGTTTACATTGTAATATTACTATCAGCGGAATAAAACATCTTGTTGTATTTCAGATGTACGGCTCGTGTTTATTGAGTTAAAGTTTACATTGTAATATTACTATCAGCGGAATAAAACATCTTGTTGTATTTCAGATGTACGGATCGTGTTTATTGAGTTAAAGTTTACATTGTAATATTACCATTAGCGTAATAAAACATCTTGTTGTATTTCAAATGTACGGCTCGTGTTTATTGAGTTAAAGTTTACACTGTATTATTACTATCAGCGGAATAAAACATCTTGTTGTATTTCAGATGTACGGCTCGTGTTTATTGAGTTAAAGTTTACACTGTAATATTACCGTCAGCGGAATAAAACATCTTGTTGTAATTCAGATGTACGGCTCGTGTTTATTGAGTTAAAGTTTACATTATAATATTACCGTTAGTGCAATAAAACATATTGTTTTATTTCAGATGTACGGCTCGTGTTTATTGAGTTAATGTTTACACTGTAATATTACCGTCAGCGGAATAAAACATCTTGTTGTAATTCAGATGTACGACTCATGTTTATTGAGTTAAAGTTTACACTGTAATATTACCGTCAGCGGAATAAAACATCTTGTTGTAATTCAGATGTACGGCTCGTGTTTATTGAGTTAAAGTTTACTCTATAATATTACCGTCAGTGGACTAAAATATCTTGTTTTATTTCAGATGTACGGCTCGTGTTTATTGAAATATAGTTAACACTGTAATATTACTAATTGTCCAATCTAATAGACCATAACTTGATATTATGAGTTTTATAATTTGAAATCGTCAAGAATTAAGATTTTTTGACATCTCAATAAATACTTAGTTTCACATATTTAACTATAAAAATTAAAAAAATATATGTATATAACTTATATATAAAACTATGGGCCGAGTTTTTCGTCAGAAACGTATGTTACTCACATTTTTCGAGGAAGGAAAGCGTCGTCTTGATTGAAACGACAACACCTTTTTTAATAAAACAGGTATTATATGAAGTAAGTTAATCAATTAAAGGTCACGTGTAATATAAGTACATATCTTAAAAATAATAAGGGTAATTTAATGTGATTGAAAATAATTTAATGACATTTTTCTGTAAATGTGCTACAATAACTAATTGTATTTGTTAAAAATATTATTTAGTAAAATAAAAGTTCTAAGAGTATAAATTATTTAGGTTTTTAATAACAATATTGGTAACATCTTTATATTTTGTAAAAAATAAATCATATGAATATATTTAACACGCAACACTGCATATTATATTTGTGATAAATTTTGAGTTACCAATATTCAAACATGTTTATAATTCTAAGGTAAATGCAACTTGTGAAAAGGACCACTACATGAAAAATGTTTGAAAAAGTTTTATTTAGATAAATTTTTAAGAATCAATAAACATATTTTCAAATTCAATACATTATGGTGTTTATTATAAATTGATTAATTATATTGATTTTTAGAACTGTAAAACCGACCCAAATTATCTTATTAAAAGAGACTCATTTATTTGACATCCATCCTATTTAGTAATTAGAAATATATTAAACATGATTTTTTATATTATCATAGAATAATAATCCTGGCGTTATATGCGTTTTTTAGACGTTATACATTTTCCTGATTTTATTATGTTCCTTTACCAAATATCTGATTACTCAGAATCTTTTAAAGATTTTGTTACACATAGGAATCTGCAAAATTAATGTAATCATCATTAAAATATATAAATAATAGGAATAGCCCTCCCTCCCATAAAAACAGGCACAGAGAATAATTTACATTTCCTTCCAACCACAAAGACATTTAAAAGTATTGTGCATATATAAAAAATCTAGCTCAATAAAGAGATAAAATATTGTTTATCACATGATCCTTCAGATAATAAATAAACTAATTAGGCCACCTACAATATTTAGTTCACATAAATTTAAATATCCCTGAAATAAAAATTTAATTTTACTATAATACTACCCTATTATTTGTTTTAATTTATTTGGTCAGTCGTGGACTGAAAACTATCAGGCCTAATTATATATTTTTGATTAAACGTATACCGGTACCAAAAAGTTGAACCCAATTGACTAATATTATTCTCAAAAACCACTGACTTTTCTAATATAGGAGACTATGTTTTTTATATCAACACATTAGATATTAAATCATTAAAGAAGTGAGTTGGTGGTAGAGGTAACTAAATAGTCCTAGCTTTGCCTTTGAATAAAAATTCAGTATTTTAGTTCATTTCATTTATTAAATAAGAAAATGCTTCTTGATCATTCTTTTTAAGCTAAATAAAGAGGTCTTTAAGAGACTCTTTTCATCATTCAATGAAGATAGATACTTTCTTTACTCCAAATAAACTAAACTGTCAAATGTGATTATTTAATGTGAACCTCCTTTTTATAAATATCCATATAAAATTTGTATCATACTTATTTGTATAGTATTATCTTAGTTTATAAATAAATCCTAAAGCATAATTTTATCAACAGTTTTAGGTTAGTCATATTATCTTAAATCCCAGAGAACTTGCATAGTTACACCTCAAACCAAAAGACAAAGTCCTAGTGTTATACTCCAGGAAGTTGATGATTCGTTATTACAGTTAGTACATTGAATAGTTTATCGGTAATATTGAAGAAAGTGCAGAATTTCAATATTTCCTCGTGAACGCTGCATGTCCATTAATTATGTGGTTCGGATTCCATGATAAACTTTAGGTTCCTTAGTTACTCTGCTGTTGCACTTATAATGGATCTTGCTAAGGAGGGAATATGATTTTTTCATAATAATCATATTAGCCCATATGTCTACAATAGTATATAAAATAATATCTAAAAGAATCAGGTGCACCAGAAACTGATATTTTAGAAACTCGATCAGGAAAAAAAATTTTATCGGTAGTGTTTCAGACAGAGACGTATAGAAACACGTTATCAATAAAGAGCAAAAGAAAGATGGCTTATTCCCAAATAAATGATACTTGTGGTCATTAGGAAAACAATACTTTCAGTGATCCAATAAAAGGCTTGTGATACTTATAAAAAATTGAATTTAAATCCAATACTTTACTTACTGTATTATACATATGACTGCAAACCACCTAATGTGCTGAGAATAATTCGAAAAACATATATTTTATTTAAAAACAACAAAGATGTAAAACAACACCTGTGGCATAAGCATATTCTGGCCTAAGGTAACAACTAGCAGGGAAAGGGATGCACCGATCACAATAGACAGATATATTTGACAATGATAAATAGCCTTAACCTTAAAGTCAACATGAACTGATTATATTTGGTACTAGACTTGGAGAGCTCAATAATTACCATAGTACACATCTAACAGAACTGCTCTACTACGTGCGTTGACTATAAATAATAATACTATCAACGGCACATAAACAGATAATGAGGCCGATATTATGAACAATAAAATGTTATCTCTAGTTAAAACAGTTTTACTAGAGTCGTTCACACCAAAAACTCTGTCAAACATGAAGCTTAATACAACTGTGTTTTAGTATTCCATTTCATATAGATGTTACTCTACCAAACAAACATTACATTTAATTTGTTTCGGTGTTGCTTGTGACTTTGGTGTATTATCTGTCGTTTTAATCTATGCTTTTGTCTTCTAGTGATCTAAAACGTACTGAAGTACTATTTAAATGCACTCAGTTCATAATATAAATAAGTATTTCTTTCTACGGTTTATCAACCCTCAAGACATCCAATGGTAATTCAGACTTTCACAAGACATAATGTATCCTGGGCTGATAACCCGGGAGCAGTGGAGGGCAAAGCCATCCAAATGGAGTTACAGATTGATGACCCCAGCGAGATTTGTGTTCTCTACATTTGCAGACGGTGTCCGTCCTTGTTTCTCCTTAAATAAGTGTGTGAAAGATGTATATTATCTACAAAGCCATTGCGTGAACACACGTCGAGCACCAGATATAGTTTACAAGTAAACTGTTTACTAATACAATTATTATCTGAGTCATTGCGATGATTTTTAGTGGTCAAAATATAATTCGTATAGTGGCCTTTTATTCATACACGTTAAATTTTTTTAGCCTGCAGTGGCACTTTTGACCTAAAACTTTAAGTTCTTCATCATACAATAAAGTTGTTCCTGCTGAAGAAAGCTCCCTAGCTTACAATAATGCTTTACTCTTACGAAAATGGCACTTTCTCCCTAACAGATTAAGTACTTTCCTGAACAATGGTACTTTATTATTATAATATACATTTATTTAGGATAAAATGTATTATAGTCCTACAAGATAATATTACCTAGCAAAGTCTTACTTCAATCCAACTAGATGACATTCACTAGCGTACAAGGGTGTTCTACTCCTGCAAGATAACACTATTTAGCTCACAATTTTATTTTACTGCTACAAGATAATATCCCTTGATATTGAATAAAAATAGACGAAATTAATCTGACATTTTTGTATAATACTAGCGCGTAAAATATGTCTAACTAAAACTGGGAACAAATAAATGTATAAATTTGATATATTCTCATTTCTTACAGTTTGTATTATAAAAGAGTACTTTATTGATTTTTATTGCCAAAATATTATTTATTCCCATTACAATCTCAAAAACAAACCCACAAGCTAACACCAATCTAAATTTCTATTTCTATTGTTTGGGTTTTTTATCAGTAAGTGTATTATTTTCAATGGATTAAATTAATTTAATTCATAATTACTCGGTTTTATTTTAATCACCTTATAAAATAGTCTTAAATATTACCTGAACTAAATAGAATAAGCGTCAAATTTTACTGTCTAAGTATTTACTTAACTAACACAACATACTTTTTTTACGTGTATATCACGCAAAGAAAACTGTAATAACACTCCTAAATAGGATCCTGTATGATACCATTTAAGTGTTATGACATTGTAAAACAACAATTTATTTGATGTAAAGCCGTTGAAAAGATATAAACACTTTTATAATTCAATGTGCAATATAGTTTCCTTATGTTGTTTTGAAACTTTTGTTTTGAATTTGTGTAAACAGGTATACTTTATTTCCAGTTTCCTTATTGGTGGTGATGGAACCGTATTTGAAGGTAGAGGATGGCTATTTGTTCCCGGGCTTCCTCCAAAGTACAAAGACTACAAGAATAGGAGCATTTTTATAGGACTTATGGGTGAATTTAGAGGTATTGTGGCTATTTTAATGAGATTTTTTATCATGAGTATATGTGGTAGTTACAAGTTCATACAAGTATTACAGTTATATATTTAATTATTTTATCTCATTTCTTTTATCTACAATTCTGATCTAAATGAAATTAAAATATGGTTATAGTAAAATTCTTCTGACATTCCACAGTATTTTTAATAGGACGATCGTAAATTTAAGACAAACAAGTATGTAGTTTGTTGACGCAAGATTTCAGGGATATTTTTATGTTGTTCCACATGACTTATTTCAGGGATATTTTTATGTTGTTCCACATGACTTATTTCAGGGATATTTTTATGTTGTTCCACATGACTTATTTCTCACCCACAAAGATAATAAAATAAAACTGTAAAATACTTGGCTCTTTGTGTTAAAATATAATCTATCGTCACAGAGCCAAGTCAAGTTTCTTTACCACTCGTCATTTTTTTCTGCAAACAAGTGAGTCTAGCTAATACATCGTGAAAAATTCAATTTGTAATCATTGACTATGTGACCCATATCTTAGGTTTCTGCTCTGACTTCTGAGTTTCTGCTATATTTTCCCAATAATATGACATAATTTGCAATTTTCCACTTTTATTAAGGTATTATTGTTGTGATAAAACTGTTCTGTACAGTATATTTTTTGTATAAGTATTGTCTATATCGTTGTTTTGGTTGACTGTATTTTCAATAATTCATAAAATGTTCCAAAACAATGATGTTTAACTATACCTATTACAATAATAGTTTCTGGGACTAGAAATGAAATATATTCTGTAAGTGTACATTTAGTTTTTTGATTTGTCTTTTTGTTGGGATGCAGAAGCAACTGACTGCTTGTCTTGCTACCTGGAGGAAATTCTTCTAGTGTATTGATTAAAAAAATTTGTTGAAATAAAAATATCTTTGTTTCAGTCTACAATTAGGATAACTTATACCGTTGGTATATTATTATATAATCGAGTTCTTTAAAAGTATCGGTCTGTTCTTTATCAAAGCAACCATTCTTACCATTTCTAAATATAAAATAGTCAGCCATTATACAAAAAATTACTCTTATGATGAACTTCTTGTACAAATATTCTGTTGTTTCAGAGAAATGTCCACCTAAGAAAATGTTTCAAGTTCGAGATAGTTTAATAATTTATGGAGTACGAAATGGTTTCTTATCTCCGAAAATTGAGGAATTCATGATTGTTAATTAATTGATAAGTCAGTTCAATAAAATATAAATAGCATGTCTTAAAATCAACGGGATTAAGTTGTACATTTGTAAATATATTTTTAATATCTAATATAAAGATAATTTATTTAGTTCTATTATCCAGAAAGTGTTCGTAAAGAATAACAATTGTTTCATACTTTTGGTCAATTGTTTCTTGGTACCACTTTTACATATTCTTTAAATATTTATAGTTCACTATAAATAATAAGTGTAATTAGAATTGTAAATTGAATGGTTAGTAAATAATAGTATTAGTGGCGTCTAGCCCCTATATAAATAAAATTTAAATGTTTCTGTTAAATACTAATTGTATAGTATTTAATTCTTTTAGTTTTGAAAAACTCATCATCATATACAGATTAATCAGGTATTATTGTTGTGATAAAACTTCTCTGTACAGTATATTTTTTGTGAAAGGATTGTCTATATCATTGTTTTGGTCAACTGTATTTTCAATTAAATATTATTCAATAAATTTAATTCCGTCTGGGAATTTTACTCTACTAAATGCAACATTGTTGCCCAGGTGTGAATCCATGTGTTAACCTGGTGTTTATAGTTCGGGTAAACACCAGCTTCTTTAAGGTTTGGCCTCGTGCCTTGTTAATTAGAGTATAAAACATTAACAGTTGAAATATTTAATTTGTCATATTGACAGCTGGACTCAATAAATCAAAACAAAAGTTACAACCCCTCTTCACATAGGATTAACATGGGAACTTTGAAGGCCAATGGGGCGGAGCCCTAAAGGCGAATTGAACAACTTTTATTTACCCGCCATCTTCAATATCACAACTTTAAAATGAGCAATTTTCGAAGGCCGTAGGTGGAGTGTAGCGCCTGTTATGTTGACGTAACCGATTCGCTTTACGAATTTATATATATGAATGTTTACCTATAAAGTACTATTTGCCTTATATGTCCCTTAAACATTTTTATGTTAGTTAAATGGCACTTTGAACGAAAGTATGATCTGAACGGCCATATTATTTTATGGGACATAGGTATTGAAATAACCGTACATTGGTATTTACCCACCCGCCCAACCATACACGTACGGTGGTATTGACTTAGTTTATACACCCAGTGCAGAAGTACTTGTAGTGTAAAAGACACTTACTTTGCAAGAAGAGCATCACTAGTGTAAGTAGTTATTCTAAGCAGCAGCTGTTACCACATCGAAGTTGATCAATTTCCAAGTTATCATACGTGTTTTTACAATATAAATATAGTTAAATAAACTGTAAAGTATCTTTAGTTTTAATTTAAACTCTTGGGATACTTTGGTTTGCTTTCTTTATAGATTTATAGTTTTAAGTTCGTTTATAAATTGCATATTTCCTTTATATATAGTCGAACTTAAAACTAATTATACATATTTTTATAGATATATTTAAGGAAGAAAAAATATTAACTGAGAAGTTATTATTTTCATCGCATAGTAAATATTCTTTGCAAAAATAGTTAATTATTAAAATGATATTTATTTAATCTTAAACATATTTAAACTGTGTGGAACTATATTATTGAATATTTTGGTACCTTACAGGTTTTTGACAAAGGCTAAAGTTTTGAGATGTTTAGCTTTACAAATTTAAAATTTTAACCATTTAAAAAAATAATGATGTAGAGTAATACAATGTTTAATATATGTTTTAACTATTAATATCAATACCAAGTTGCATGATTTTATCTTAATTTGTGAGATATTAAGCTTTTCTGAAAATTACATAGCTTTTCTAAAAATTCATATATATAGAAAACAAAGAAAGCCGATACTCAATCACAATAGTGTGTGAGAAACGAGTGGTATAAAACATTGCATTACATTGTCATTGTTCGTGAGTTTGAATCCAGCTGTGACTGGTACTTTTTCCATGCAAATTTGTAGAGAGAGCGGTTTGTAGCTTACTACGTGTTCAGCTGGAGGCTGACAGTTGATGGAATAATTGTTTATTTTACAGTTTTACGCAAGAACGTCTGTTTTGAAACTGTTTCCACCCAAGAACTAAAGTTACCATTTAGAGGACCATAAACGTATATTATGAGTTTTAAACAACAAGAATTTGATGGTTCAAATATTTAACATTACTCACCTTTCACAAATATATATCGTATGGATTTTTGTCTGATACCGTTATTATTATTATTATTATTTTTAATTTAAAATTAAGTAAAAGCTGAGTTTTATAGTTAGACAAAAAGTTAAAAAGTCATTACACTATAATAATAATTAAAAGTAAATCAATAAATAACAAATTATCTCCTGTCACAAAGCTAAATCCAGTTAATCAAGCCATTTAAGACCTGCCTTATTGATTCTATTTATGCTAGCTAATCCCTCCGTAAAACAGTGCAAGGGACACTGAAACTATGCGATCCATTGTTTGGATAGACTCCCCAAAACCACATGACTTATCTGCTGTCAATCCCCATTTGTATTTCCAGTAGTTTCATCTGCCCACTCTAGTTCGGAACCAATTCAATAATGTCCACTACCTACGACGGAGCTTCATCCCACCTGCAGGTATTGACGGATCATTAATAAAGAACTTATTTCGTACATCAAAACTGTTTCATGCTATGGCCAAGCTATTATTTGGCGAGAAATTCAATTTGCTCAACAGGAAATCAGTACGTAGAGGTGAGTGTTGTGATTTTAAGTGACCGTTCTGACGTGGGAGATCCTGTGTAATGGGGAGGTGTGGGGCTTTCAAGATCTTATTGAACTCTTTACGTAGTGCCTCCTGGCGTCTTATTTCTGGAGGAACTATATTGCACAGCATCGGGAGCCAAGGTAGTGGAGATGCCATGAAAGTACCACTAATAGCTCGCATGGCTCTATTAAGTTGAACATAAATCACTTTTGTATGTGCGCTATTTAGCCATACGGGAGCACTGGATTCAGCAGATGAATAAACCAGTGGCAAAGCAGTAGTACGCAGGACGAGTGCGTTGGCTCCCCAAGTTGTTCCAGCAATATGATGTAGTACATTTGCCCTGGTTTTAATTTTGACATAAGACATTATTTATTTCCTGTAAAATACAATACTGTACCAAGGAATAGTCAACATAAATACTAGATATCTTATCCTAAATTTCTTACGAACTAATTTATGTATGTGCTAACTAATAAATACATGCCATGCTATATGAGTGGTTCTATATCACAATTTAAGAACTCCTCTAAAGTGTAAAATGCGTTAATTACCAAATATTTCTTGACTGATCTTAAAAAATAGTTGTCAAATTCAATAATATATATCTTATTGACTTTGACTCATGCATATTTTATTAATTATTTCACAAGTCATGTAGTACGTTGATTTTTTCGAATTTACAACTGTTGTATAGAGGATATTCTAGAAGGTTATGCCTGGTGTTATAATGTAAATTGTTTGTGTTCTTAAATTTGTTTTATTTTTTTTTTTAATATTTACATAATACATAATTTTAGCTGCTGTTTTTTTAAGATAGCTTTTGAACGTCAGCGATCGATATAACGTTACTTCCAGTTACTGTGGATAATCATTGTGGTGGAGTTGTACACCATTTAGAAAGACGTTTAATTTTACATTAGCCAATCGATTACTTTTGTTTTTTATTCAAAAATATTCTATCATTTTCTTTATAGTTAAATTTATATTGCATATTATAATAATCTCTTTAGCAGAAATGCCATTTGATATCAACAAAATTATGTTATATAAATAGAGAAGTAACAAGGACAAATTTAAACAGTAACAAACAATAATAAGTTCAATTATGTAAATATACTCAATAAATAATTAAAGTACTCTCAAAGATCAGAAAAACCATCACTATAGAGAAATGAAGAGAAAACAAACTGCATTTACAACTAATTTACAGATTGAGTAAAAATAAATAAATAATATTATTGTGGAGGTAGAAAACAATTTTGTAACGTTTTAAATACTTCCTCATTAAACGTAATATAAAGTTCATTTTTTAAAATATCCAGGTATTTCTTGGCACTATTTAAGATTTCTTCTGAATTACGAGTTTCATCAACATAAACATAATCAATTGCCTATGGTACAATCAATAGACATTTATTCATCAAAATTTTTTTTAAACTATAGGAAATCAATAACAAATAATAAAAATTTTAACAATAAATATTCAACAAAAATATAAAATCAACAAATAAATTACAACAAAAATAACAACAACAATTAATTTGAATAAATAAGAACAATACATATCTGAATAATAAACAAATATTAAAATTAACAAATGTAAATCAACTCAATAGCATGGCCATCATTATGAGATATACGATGGATCAATTGTAATGAGGAATTCCACCGACATCGGCCAAAGTAGAAAATTACATTCTCCTTGTCTTGTAGCTATCGGCAAGACCCGGCTGATAGGAATCAGTATATGACTGGCCACCGTCAAAACTCTGTCAGTCATTGCCGATTATTTGAAATTAAGTTTTTGGTATTATTTTAAATATATTATTCACTTGCTATAAACCGTATATCTATTTTTACATTAAACATTTATTTTTCTGATAAAATTAGAAAAAAATCGAGCTAAACAAAATGTAAAAAAGAAAGAGAAAAAATTTAGTTTAGAGTTTGTTTTTTTCATGTGAGTGAATAATAATATCGTGTATAGGATTACCTCATTTTGTAAGTTACATTTTGTTTACTATATGTACATTTATTTTTAATCCTTAAATTGCCGATCGACAAACTAAAAATTAGAATCAATAATGTCAATTGATTGCTTTTCGTAACATTACTACTACAGAGTGTTGAATTAACAAATTAATTATGTAAATTTTAAAAATATCTCTTTAAGTTCATTCTTAATTGATTTTTACTAAGTAACTTTTTCATATCTCTAGGTTGGGAATTAACCAGATGTGGTATTCTATATTCTAAAGTAATTTTTCCATAGTTATTGTTGTGTCTTTGAACAATACATTGTCTATGTCTTGTATGGTAAGTTAGGTAAAAATTATATTAATCATCAAAATGATGTCTAGATAAATCTGTGAACCTAGCCAATGAATCAAAACTCATTATTCCCAGAATATTCAAATGTATACCATCAAACAATATTTTTAAAATTATATTCACAATATTTTTTTATTGTTTTATTGTATATTCAGGAACCAAATAAAAAAGAGAAATCCCATAGTAGGATATACTTGTACAAGTGAAAAGTATATTAACTGCCTAGTTGTTATTGTGACGTAGCAGCTCAATATCTCACACTTATATAATACTATTCTTAGAAACTCTAGCAATATGTGAGTTATACTTCATGTTATAGTCTAGGTCTAGGCCAAGGTGTTTAATTTTATTACACAATTTTAGATTTCACATCTGCAGTTATTAGGATAGATAAAGGAATCAGGATTATGGAAAACTAGTATTATATTTCTATTTTGTACATCATCAATATTTATTCTAGAGTTTCTAAAAACTATAGCCTTTGTTTTTTTTTTAATATTTAATATAATACGGTTATTGAAGAAATATTTAGTAATTAAACTTAAATCATTTTGAACCAATGACGTGCCAATAACGGCACTATCATGATTTATATAAAGTATGTTATCATCTGCATATTGTAAGATTTTACTCTTAATTTTTAACTGTCCTAAGTCTTTTACATAATATTAAATGAGGTAGGTGATATTATACTTCCTTGTATTAGGCCACAACTTTGTGGTAAACTATTACTAATTACTGATCCTATGGAAGGAGACAATCTCCTACCTTTCAAGTAGTCAACAAAGAAAGCCAGAAGAGTTCCTCCTATCCATATATCTTTTAGTTTCTTTAGTAATATTTCGTAATTAACTAAATCAAATGCTTTACTCAAATCAGTTGTTACTGCAATAACAACCTTTTTATCATTAAGTGCCCTATTAATATCGTTAGTTAACAATTCTAAAAGCTGTATTGTAGATACATTCGTAATAAAACCATATTGGTGTTTACTGATGATTTCATGTTGTATTAAATAAAAATGTAATTGTTCATTTAAAATATGTTCAATAGTTTTCATTATAACCGAAACCGATCATAGTCCTATAGTTTAAGTCTTCCTTTTTACCACCTTTGAATATAGCCCTAATATGTGTCATTCTCATTTGTTGTGGTATAGAACCTACTTCAAAAATTATCCCTATTAAATGAATCAAAATTATATAAAAATATCGTACATTATTCTTAGTATCTATTGGTCTAATGTTGTCAGGACCGGAGCAGCAATTACTATTAATTTTACTTAGAGCTTTAAACAATAAATACTGAATAAACCCTTACTCCAAGAAAGTTATATATTATCATAGATATGCTGATGACACTCTATGTCTATTCAAAGGGAACAAAAGACAAGTAGATCTATTATAAAACTTTTTGAACAAAATTCACCCTAACAAAATTTACAGCTTAAATAGAACAATCTAATAGCATAAACTTTCTTAACCTTACCATAGCTAAAAAAAATAACAAACACCAATTTAAAATGTATCGTAAACCAACATCATTAAATCAAATAATTCACAATACATCCAATCATCCAACATCATACAAAAATTAACAGCCTTCCACAGTATGATTCATTGACTACTCAATACACCTCTTACAGAAGAAGATTACCAAGAAGAACTCAACATTATCAAACAAATTGCTGTTGATAATGGATATCAGCCAAATGTAATAAGCAAACTTATTAATAAACACAACAACAAAAACTCTTAATTCTAAAACTAACAAAAATAACTAAATTCATATGATCTATATTGGAGATATCATTAAAACTTTACATAACATTTTTTCCAAAAAAAGGATATAAAATTACATCTAGAACAAATAACAGCATCAAAAATATACTTCACCATAATTATTCTACAAAAAATAATGAAAACAAATACAATAATTCAGGAATATATAAAATTACATGTTCAACTTGTCACAAATATTGGTCAAACAACTAATCTTCATGAGTTTAAGTTTTTTTTTTTTTTTTTTTTTTTTTTTTTTTTTTTTTTTTACTAACATCTCCTTTTCTGCTAAAGGAGAACTCAAGTATTACCGGTACATGAGAGGTCTGTGTTATGTGTTCAGTATTCATATGTTTATTCGTGGTCTTTGGTAGGTGTGGGTGTCTCCAAGAATATCAGGGTCTCTGTAGAAATATTGTAGAATTAAAGAAAATATATATCATAGACATCAAACTCAATCCCCATTTTATGGCAAAACAATCACGGTTGGTACGCTTCTTCTCTCTCAAACGCCACGTGCTTTCTCAGAACTTTAGAAAGGAGAGCGACTAACATGTATATAATTCAGTCTTCACCATATTAAAAGGGTACAGTTCCTAATGGTTATTACTACACTAGACAATTCCAAGTTATATAAACATTAGTAATATATGTTGGAAGCAGTAGATCAATGATGTAATCCACCTACTTGTGGAAATTATATGCGATAGGTGCTGTCCTCCGTCCACTTATTCTGGCTGTCCAAACAAAGATTGACATCGACGTGGACACAACTATAAAAGTTTGGAATGTCCGTGTTGGGTGGTAGTGAGGTTCAGAATGTTGTGTAAGGCAGAGAACTGAGTACCAGGTTAGTCATTTAGCTGAAAATCATAGTAGTACTAAGTGGTTTGGATTGCATGCTGATCCTATAGTCACCCTGGCTATTAAGCAGCAATGACTACACTCGTTCATGTAAGCTCATCACACTTATTTTCCCCTCATATCTACGACGTCTATATCTCTACGTGGAAGAACATCTATATCTCTACGACGATGTTATGATAAATAAAATTATAAAGAAGAATCAAGAATTTTTTATTTCCATTGATTTGTGTTAGCAAAAATAGGAAACGTCCATTTATACTATATAAACTTCTAAACAAGACTCGTTAGGCCTATGCAGATAAACTCAGTTACAATAATTACTGTACCACACTGACAACACTTAAATATATTGCAAGACAGCATTTATCTGTTACTGAATCAATTTTACAAATACACCTTCAAAACTTACTAGTCATTTCCCTAAGTTAAAGTAATTAATATGGTAAATCTAAAACATTTTAAGTCATGGACCTATATGTTCAGAACTTGATATCAACTATCCAAAAACTCTTTACCGTAATAAAAAGAGTTTGCAACAGCCAATTGCTCATTGTAGATTTGAATTTACTGAAAGGAATCTCTCCAGCTTCAGAAGGAACCTTATTGAAAAATTTTACACAATTAATTTTGAAAGAGTTCCCCGTTTGAATGGAGAAACCCATCCGATGGTATGGAATAACAATTTTGTCACTATATCTGGTGTTGTGATTGTGAATTTCTTCTCTGCGAGTAAACTCAGATATGTGAAGCCTAGTGTGTAAGAGATTTTTGGAAAATGTAGGGATTTATTACCGTCATAATATTAAGTTGAATGAAAAAAGGTTTGCAATCTCCTCAATCATTTACTCTACACATGGTTCTGATAACTCTTTTTGCATAGTGAGAATATCGTTGACTGCACTAGAGTGATCCCACACAATCAGACCATAGGCTATGTGCGAATGGAAGAAAGCAAAATAAGCTACCCTGAGATATTTTTGTCCAACAAAATGTCTTAACTTCCACATTAGATATGGAACTCTAGTGATCCTTCTACAAACACCGTCAACGTGAGCCTTCCATGATAGCTTATTGTCTATTGAAAATCCGAGGAGCTTAACAGAATTTAGATTACTCGGACTTGAGAGACTAAGAAGTATTTCTTGGGTTTTGTCTCTGTTTAGAGCAGTTTAGCAAAACGAGTTTAGAGCAGACCTATACGCCATGGCTCTACATTCCCCAAGACTTTCGGAGTTTCTCTGTGACTTGAGTAAGGTAGTATCGTTTGCATAGCTATAAACCTGAGCTTTCCAATTGCATGGTAAATCATTAATAAAAACAATAAAGAGGAGAAGACCCAGGACAGATCCTTGCGGGATGCCTGTGGTTACACTTAGGGTGGTAGATTGACTGTTATTAATATTGACGTATTGTTTATGATTAGTTATATAAGATTTAACTAATTTAAAAGAGTTTTTAGTGATACAGTAATTGGAAATTTAATCTAAAAGGATGTCGTGGTCAACAAAGTCAAAGGCCTCGCTCAAGTCACAAATAATAAAAATGATTCTATGTTTTCAAAGGCAGAAAGAACATCTTCCATTAGACTAATAACTGCCGATGTTGTAGACTTATTTGAGCGAAAGCCATGATGGTAATTACTTAGTAGATTGTTTCTTTCAAAATGATTAATAAGTTGAACATATATTAGAGACTCAAAAACCTTAGAAAAGATTGGTACAATTGAGATAGGCTGAAGATTTTGTGGTTGCATCCTATCACCTTTCTTGTGTACCGGTATTACTCTAGAGATTTTTAATGGATTCGAAAAATAACCATGTGCAAAGTATTGCTTCAAAACAAAAGTTAAAGGTTCATAAATAAGGTATATAGTATGTTTTACTAGAAAATTTGAAATCCAATAGTAATCTTTGCTTTTTGAGTTAGAGAGTTTTGAAACTGTTTTGAGTAGATCATCTGGTTTGAGAATTGACCAACTAAACTAAGGAGCATTATGATGATTCAGTTGTTGAAGTAGACTTATGGCTTCTCTGTTAGTGTTAGTAATACTCTTCTGAATTTCAAAAACTGACTGTATAAAAAATGTTTAAGCTGGTCTGCAGTGACATCAGTGTTATTTGGTGCTTTTGGGTTTTGAATTTCAATTGATATTACTTGCCAAGCAGCCTTACATTTTTTTACTGGCATTTCCTAAATAAGATTCAAATGATTGTGGGTTTTTTTTCAGAGTTAATTTTTTCCTATATTGTTTTTTGAAGAATTTATATGTATTGTAAGCAGCCTCAGTTATATTTGATCCAGATTTTTGAAGATTTTTTAAAATAGTGTAATAGCCCAGCATTAGTTCTTTACTTTGTTTTAATTTCTCTGAGAAAAAAGTTATTTATTTTTTAAATTTTGTCTTGGCTTTCACCAAGGGAGATGAGAAGTGCCAGAGCTGCACATACTTTTGGAAAAAAGATCAAACAGATGTTCAACAGTTATGACGTTATTTAAGTAGTAATTTTTCATTTTCCACTTTCCAAACATTCAACATTTGTTCCTCTCCTTGCTTACGAATAAATGTATAAACTGAGGAAACTTCAAGGTTTTTGTTTTTGACATAAACATTAATTTTGTCCAGATTTAGTAAAAGTGGATAATGATCAGAAATACATTATTTCAGTGACTTAAACTTAAACAAAATGACCAGAAAAAATAACAAGAATATGGTCAAAGTATGAATTATTACGAGTGGGAAATTTATTTATTATAGAGGTTAAGATATCGTAAAATATTTGAGAAATTAGCTGTAGCAGGTTCATTTTCCCTAAGAAAAGAAATGTTGAAATCTCCACACACTATAATTTTTGTTAAAAAAAGCAAAAAATATCTAACAAGTTTTTCAAAATTATCTAGAAATAGCCTCATATCTCCAGAGGGAGCTTTATATAGGGATAGACTAGCTAGATCCAGTTGCTTTATAATAATACCCGATACTTCAATATTTACTTGACTGAGGTCAATAGCATTAACCATCAGTTGATGGTTTGATGAATATACCCGTTCCACTATTTTTTAATGTTTTGTGGCAGATTACACTAGCGGCAACGTACCCCTTTGGAACAAACAATTCGATTTTTTCATCCACTAACCAATGCTCGCTAATACATATAATATCTACTCTTCCGTTTTTTCCAAGATGTTCCAGTTTTAATAATTTATTTCGTAAACATTGAATATTGATTTGAAGATTTTTCAAAGAAACCTTGTGTTTGGCAACACTTTCCGAAATTGAAAGCGAAGATTGATCAACCTCTTGCACCAATGCACCAGCTACACCTGGTCTAAAAAAACTTTTCCTCTTTATTGACTAGGCTCAGGATACAATTGGTAATTTCTTTATACAGTAAGAATTTACCTCTTTTGTTACAGTGCTGACTATATCTAGTGAATAAATTTCTTTCAAAGGACTACAGATGTACAAAGCTTAAGTCATTTGTTGACTGATTACTGAAAGTATCCATATTACACTTAGATCAATTAGATCAGGCGTATCATATCTGAGCGGAAGCGTTACAAAGACTACATTGGTTTTTTTCTTGGAGGTAGGCTAACTTACTTTTTGTACTTCTCGACAGAACTGTCTTAGAATTAGGTTTAACATTAATACTACCTATACAGCAAAATATAACTTTGTCAAATCTTTGACATGTGTCTCTACATCATGAAGTACATCAACAAATTTTGCGCTAGGTCTACTTAAAGTAAATACATTGAATTTATTTTGCAGGTGTATATGCAATAAATTAGATAACTCTTTAGCATGAATGTCACCCAAAATCAAGATTTTTCTTAAACTGGGACTTACTTGATTTATAGCTTTCAATTTTATAGGAGAAGGTCTTAAATTAGAGCCCAGGTTCCGGTCGTTATTGGTTAATCTGTCATGGTTGTTATTAGTGGTTAGTCTTTCATGGTTGTTATCGTTTTTACAGACAGGGGCTGGAGTACTTGAACTTAGGTTCTATAAGTAGAAAGATGAGTGTTAGACAAGGGTTTACTACTTACATTTATACCTAAATAAAACTTAGAACTATAACAAGAATCAATTTCAATAAGACTAGCATGTGAGTCCTTGTACGAAAAGGGCTTCAGTGGGATTCGGCTACTTGGTGGCGTAGTTCTCCTACTCATGGTATTTTGCTTTTGAGGACAGATGTTGCTCAAACTCTTGGACAACCACAGCTGTTCACCACCCTTTGCTCCATTCTCATCAACAGACAGGTAACCATCCTATCCTACAAGTACAAGTACATCCACTACAAGTAACCTATCGTTTACTTGTAGTGGAGGAAAGTCTTTCATCTTACAGTTAAGTTTACCACGAAGACCCAAAGTGTGGCTTTTTTACCTGGACAAAACCAGTCCGTATTAGGTAAGAATCGATTAGCATTAGTGCACTCTTGAAATTCCTGTTTTTTTTTTTTTTTTTTTTAATTTGATAATATTTTCTTCTTTCCGAAGACACATTTCACTTATATTTATGTTTTGTACTCTCGCATTGTCATACATATGTTTGTATTCATGGATGTCAGACTCAAGGATAGATGTTGTTTAAGTTAAGTTTTCAATTTCTTGAGTAACACAGTTTTATCATTTTTAAGGCTAAAGTTAACACAGTACCAGAGTTCATTGCACTTACCCAGTCTGAAATATTCTTCCTTAGACACCCCCACACATTCAATGTGGTACCAGACATCACACCTCTCAAAATCACAAACAAGTGCGTATGATAGTTCAAAAACAGCCCTACGGCATAGTCCACAACTCTCAGCTGGACCCCTTTTCTTTGTACAGAAATGGGTTTTAATAATCCTCAGTTGTGTATTTATACTTGTAACTACGCGCAGCTAAAATTTGTAATATTGATAGTCTAAGTCCATGCCATCTTTTCATTTGCCACGTTACTTTGATTTTTATTGCCAGACAATTAATTGTTCTAGTATCGACAATTTATTAAATACCGTAATAATTTTTAATTGTATTCTTTATTACAGCTCCAAGTGTTAAAGTGTTCAAATCAATCATTCCTTAGATAGGAACATATTTGAGCATTGTAAATATAAATATTTCATTAATGTCCGTATAAATACTTCTAATAAAATACGCTGTCATTACAAATTTTGGTTTATGTTAATAAAATGGCGGTACATTTACAAGGCGTTCAATAAACACCTTTTAAACGTATTGCTCCCAGATAAATAAGTTCTTAATATTGATTGACTATCTGATTCTACTATCTGTTATCTTTTAGACTGTAACAAATGGATGTGATGGTTTCCTTGAGCTAATATTAGCCTTCAAGTATCCAGATGTGATTTCGATATATAAACATTAGTGTACAATAATAGGTAACTTTGAAACTATATTAATAATAAATCGTACTATTTCAGTTCAAAATGATAATTAAGTAGTCAAGAGTTATATTTTACTTATACTCAGTTGAAATACAATGTTTCACATTGATACATTATGTCTTAGATATTTTAAATTGCTCTATAGCCAACTTAAATTTATATTTATTTGTCTGGATCGCTACCAATGGACACACACACACACACACACACACACACACACACACACACACACACACACACACACACACACACACACACACACACATATATATATATATATATATATATATATATATATATATATATATATATATATATATATATATATATATATATATATATATATATATATATATATTTTAGTTGTATTGTAAAACTTACTGAAAATGGTTGGACGAAGACAACGTATTTTCTTATGTAAACTGACATTACTAAGTATAGTACACCATTAAGCTTTGATTTTTTTACCAAGTATCTTTTACATATGTGGTAGGTTAGTGCATTTATGCCATCTTGGTATCCTAAATTATATTAATATATTAACTGTAAAAATGTTAACAAATCATAAATAAATATCCTTTGCCCAAACATATATTCTTCTTATTAACAAAGTAAGTTCGCATGTTAAAATAATAATCATACATTACGTGTGTCTGTCAACTACTCCACCATTCCTAATTATTTTCTAGAAGTGACGTAGTACTCCTTATACTTTACAAATAAATTGTCTATGTAAATTTTTTTATCTTTCATTACGTTCTGTTTAGTTTCTTATAATTTTGCTCTTCCCTGTTCTTTTCATTAGCCATTCTTTTTTAACTGCTCTAGGTCAGGTGATTTTGGTGCTAAGTTCACCGGAGTGCATCGTCCCATTAGCAAACAATACGTATAACTCAGTTTTGTCTTAGTGGATCTGTAAGCAAATAAATCCACATTACCTTTATGAGGTTATCCTTTTTTATTACTACTATAGCGTCCACAAACCCATTACTTTGGGGATACTTTGCACTACTAGGTACGATGTGAGATCACCAATATTTAGTGACTTGTTTAGTTTTGCAACTGGTGACATGAGCTCCTTAGTCATCATAAATATATAAATTATCGCAAATACTTTTAGCCGTATTTGATTTTAAGTTACACTTCATATTTGGATATCAATGTATCGACCAAAATAATCCTCCCACAAGATACCAGAATCCAATAACCTTACTATAGTTAAAACCCAATACTTTCAAAGGATTCTGAGGTTTGGTGGTTGGATCCTTAGTTTTGTGAAGCTCTACACTTCAAAACTTTATTTATAAATCCTTGATTAATACAATAATTGATATAAATTGATTTATAAGACTTGCACTCCTATCATACATGTCTTTAGCTCTCCACATTGACATATTTTTCCAACGCGTTCTTCATTTTGTTCTCTAAATTTTAAAAGAAATTACAACTCTAGGATTATACATCATAACAGCATCATTTATCTGTAGTTCATTTTTAAACCGGCTGTGCGAACACACTTTGCAGGGATTTCTGTGTGCCACTCCTTCATTACATACTGTCTCGCCATTTCGATTTATTCAACTCCTTCTTGGAATGTTTTTACTTATTCCAGTATCCTGAAACACTTGCTTGCCCTATACCTCCTACAAACCCTTCCATCTCCACCAGTTTTTAAAATTCTTTATCTTTGCTTTGCAAAGGATGAATAAGTATGTGGTGGCTCTTCCCAGAAAATACGCAATTATGTACTGAAACTGCATAGTCGTATTCTAAGTTGTTGTATTCTTGGTGTTAATTCACTTAAATGCTTAGGTCCCAGAATTGTTAAATACGGTTTGTGATCCGTTTCAATATTTACCTCTCCAACTAGTAAAATATCCTGGAATCGTACATATTGCCACACAATTGCAAGTTCTGCTATGTCAATATTTGAATAATTCATCTGAGTCTTTGACAAACTTCGAGATTCCTACACACTGGTTTTAAAACTACAATGTCATCTTCCTGATTAAGAACTTATCCCAAACATGAGAGTGATGCTTAATCAGGTTCCATGGTTTTTATGTTTGTTTCAAATAATACAAGGAAAGGAGATTGAGTCCTTATTTTCTGTGCTTTGAAAACTTTCTTGGTATGAAAGTTAACACAAGTCCTGGTATTCCGTTTCCATAACATATCACGCATAGGTTCTGTAACTGATGCTAGCTAAGGAAAATATTTTAAAAAAATAGTTGCACATCACCAACACTACCCACCTGTATTGAGAGAAAAGCTATAGATGTATGGGCATTTGAACGATATAAGATGTTTTAGGTTTAGGTGCAGAGGTTAAGATTCAGAAAGCTCTCAAACCAATTTCTATACTAACGACAGCTAAGCCAATTTTCCCAGTTAAGATGTTGCCAATCAAATTGTCCAGTTGCATCTATACATAATGGCCGAAGCAGTTGAAAATTACGTTTTAAAATAATTTCAAATGTTAGTACACTAGTCATATATTCCCTAATATAGCTAGCATGTCTTGGTTTACAGATCATGGACTACCCTTTTGTCTCCCGAGTGGAGTGGCATGCAACTGAACCCCTGTACAAAAATTATTTAAAACTTCCTGTTAAGTATGTTTTCACGGAACTCACTAGGAAGGATCCGTGCCATTCATACGAAAACTGTATCGGGGAGCTGCAGTACCTTCAAAAATACAATATGAAACTTCAAAACAATCCAGATATCCGATACAAGTGAGTTGAATAAACTTTGAAATAATAAATTGGGTTTTATCATTTATGGAAATATTTAAATATTTTGTAAAAATAGTACAATAGTAGTTCAATAAAAAACTACCAAAAACATATATTTTTTTAAATATTACCCAAACAACAAGTTTAATAAGTACATTTTAATAATTTTTTCACGAGATATCAATTTTCTTCAATCATGTGAAGAGACAGTTCTTCACTGGTGTTTAAGTATGAGTCTGAAAGTGTACTATTTAACCAGTCAAAACCTATTCTAAGATACTTTTATTGAAGCTTGTCGGTTACTAACAACAAATAGATTATTCTAACTCATAAATTTCCAGTACAACATTTAAATTAAACAAAAAATTAATTTACTCTACAAACTGTGTAACAATCTTTTCCTATTAGGACTAAAAAGGTCTCTATTATACCTATACATTATTAATGTAACACAAATACATCATAACATTTTTTCGTATGTAATAAAACATTAATTTACAAGATAGCAATTATACAAAAAAGATATTCTATGACCTTAATAATAGTTTTATTTTATATAAATATAACACATTCCATATTATCATACATACAAAATGAACAACTCTAAATTTGAACCCACATTCATACTCTCAAACATATCCTGTCATCGGTACACACCTTGTACCACTAATTTATATCTTTAAAGAGATAAAATGAAACTACAATGAGCGTTGATTCATTATGGATTATTTTCTAACTTTATATAAGACATTAGAGGCACAAAAATAAAATATTTATTAGTTTTATTAGTTTAAACTCAAAAGGGTGTAATAAAATGAGTATATATCATTTTTGATATAAAGTTTATTAAGATGAAATTTTATAAAAGTACAATGGGCCATGCTAAACCAAAAGTTGCACAACAATCAATTAACTTAAATCTATTTCTGGACATAAAGAAACTTTAAATTTATTCCATGTAAGTCTCTTATTACTATTGTATTTCATTCAGTACACATGCTAAGTTTCATAATTTAAATTATTTATTAGGATCATACAAAACATAACATACCATAACATCACATAAAAATCTACGAGAAAATCTAAAATAACAGAGTATACATAAGTTAATATTAAAAACTATGTGACATAAAATTAACAACAAACAAAACATAACAACTAATATATACTACAATAATAACCAATTATAACAAACAAACAAAAAAACAATAAAAAGATTATAATTAAAAATCAATAAATATAATGTATTTAAAACTAATTTTAAATAAATAAAATAATACAAAATAAATACAGTAAATTAGCTACTAAAATCATGATAGACTGTTTACCAGCCTATTTAATTAGTAGGCTCTAAAGGCTATGCATAAGTTTTCTTATGTCACCACTGAAGTCATCGCAATTTAACGTAAATACTTTAATGGAAATGGGAACGAATTACGTCAATTTGGTGTGTCCCTTTTTTCAAAGATATAAAGGAGGCTTTCAAGACATTGTTATCACTCTTAATGGTGTTTATCAAATTAAATTTACTTATCTTGGACCTTAGGTCATTAAACCTGACTGTAGAGGAAAAAACACTGAAAAGATATCCTGTTATATGATAAACTGTTTTACCTTCCTTTTAAAAACTACGGCACACACTGGTAGTTGTATAATTTATTTTATGTGAATGATATGTCCAGTTTTCTGATTGGGGGAGACGGTTCCGTGTACGAAGGCCGAGGCTGGGAGATAGTGCCCAGGCTGCCCTTCAAGTATCAGACAATGAAGAGTCATAGTATGTATATTGCTTTCATGGGGAGGCCTAAAGGTGATTAAAAATTATTATTATTATTGTTACAGAGCATGTAGTTTGGATTAAAAAATTAATTAAAATTAAGAAATAGAATGTAATTTCAAAGACTTTTAAACATATTTTTTTTTAATTTTCGCTTGATTATTATGATATAAAATATAGGTGTTAATAATCTCTGATAACTCACAAGCATAAAATGTAATAATATGCTTATTGTTAGCATAGTAAAAAATCTCTAATTTTAAGTTAAAAAGTCTTTTCATATTCGAAAATGTTATGACATTTGACAGCTGTCAAGTAGTAAAATTAGGAATTTCTTGCAGACTTTTAATTTATTGGCATACAATTAATTCTTAAAAGTATGAATCTTGTTAGTCTCTAATTTATTATGAAAGATTTACAACTTGTTAACAGCTGTAAACTTTTAACATTTAAAATATAAGGTCAAGCAAAATGCTTGAAAATCATTAACATTTGAATATTTGCTACGGTCAGAATTCCGTTATATGGCCTCCAAATAGATACTGTGTTATAGAGCCATAATTATGTAACTTAACTTAACCTAACCTATCTACCTACCCACCCATCTACCCTAACCTAACCTAACTTAACCTAACATAACCTACCTACCTACCCACCCACCTACCCTAACATAACCTAACCTAACCTACCTACCTACCCACCGACCTACCCTAACATAACCTAACTTAACCTAACCTAACCCACCTACCTACGTAACCCACCCCCCACCCATACACGCACTGTGGTATTTATAGGTACTGTATATAATTATATACAGTACCTATATAATTATAACTGCTTTTTTACCGTAATATTTCTGAAATGTAGTGCAGTAACTTATGTATTTTTGTTTGTTTCAGATGTGCCTCCAAACGGTCTTATGTTTGATACATTTCAAAAACTTATTATCTTTGGTGTAAAGAGCAACTTTATACAACCAAATTTTCTTATGTATACATTAAATAACGACCAATAACGTATGTTTTTACAGCTAATATATTCATTCCCGTCGTCATGTAAATATAGCTTTAATTTCTACTTCTAACTTAAGCCTTTAAGTATATTATTTTTATTACAGTTTAAATGAAATGCATGTTTTAACTGCTCACTATTTGCTAACATAAAACTGGCCTCCTTAATCACCAAATCCTCTTGGGAGGGGGGGGTTGTACAGCTCTCGCGGCCCTCGATAGAGTTTTTTTAGCCTTACTAAAAAGTTTCGGCCTCGTATGGGGTCCCTGGCCATAACATCACTAAACTTTGGTCTTTAGCGAAATATTCTTAATATTCCATTTGGTAAAATAAATATCTTCCTGTTTTTATTTATAAAAAGTAAACAATGTTATTTGTCACCATTCGTGTGCTTTTGTCAGTGTAAGTAATACCAAAACGTAATATATAAAACAAAGCTTATTAACTGACAAAAAAGTTATTAAACTGTTTTTTTTTTTTTTTCTAGAATCTAATCAAAATACAAATGACTATTGTCAGTTTTAAGTAATTAAGTGTTTGGCATCGTAATAACATCAAAGGTAAACACATTTGCCCATATATATAAAATTTAATATATTTACTATCACTTCTTTTCTCAGAAATTCCTTACTCAAATTATGTTCTACAGTAAATAGGTTGTATTTTCTTTTCCTTTTCTAAAATGTTTCATTCGCAATCCTTAAGAAACTAAAAACTTCTCCTTTTTTATTTATTTGTATTGCTTCTTTTTAAGTGTTTCATTAGTATTTTAGAAACCCATTTTCAAGGTAGCTTTTTTATTTGTTTACAGTAAGTCATTCCTTTACATCTGATTATAAATTTATGTTTTCGGCTAAATCTAAAAACGTGTACAAAATTTTTGAGTTAATAGCAAAATATCTAGAACATAAAATAGCACAAGATTTATGTGTAAATATGAGGACCTATTAATATTTTGTAGGTTACATGAATAAGTAAGCTTAAAGCATTTTTTTCTTTCTTGGATAACTAGCTAGAAAATAGTGTATTTACTGAATAAAACTTTGAGCTTAATGTTCCAAATACCGTTGGAACAACTTAAAAAGACCTTTGAAATTACCGTTATAAAAAACACTGTTTTAACATGTGTGCTTAGTACCTTCTTGGTGTTTTGAAACTATTATTGAAATTACTCCTCACTAAAAGAGTCTTACACTTTTTTCAAAGACACTGTACAAAATATACTTTAACATGAAATACCACAAGAACGGGTTTAAAAAGGTGCATGTCATAATATAGGCTTAGTAAAAAAAACAAAAAAAAACAACTCTTATATTGCAGGAAAGAATCTTGCCTCTATTTGTTAAAATAATAGAGCCTTACGTGACAATTGTGCCTAATAGAATGGTTCGTAATGGTCTTCCTACACTTATATCATCCATTAAAACAAGTAAATCTAAATTAGCTGAGATAATAGTCAGTGCTATCAATATCTGTAACAATCTACATTGTCTACAATAATATTTTATATTATATAACGTTACTAAATGAATGTAACAGTTATCTGATTATTTAATAACGATTAATCACTGATAAATTTTTAGCAAGTAACATTTTGAGGTCACACATCTCCAAAACATCTTAAAGTTAGAATCAAGTTTAGCATTTTTTAATTATTTATGGTAGCAAAGTTTTAACAGTAAGTATACTAAATAAACACTAGTCTTAAATAAGTAAATAAATGTTTTATTTAATAATTAGTTATAACATTTTCTTTTTATTTACTCAATTCGAAATAGCTTAGTTAATAAAATAATAACTATTATCAACGAAAAAAGAAAGGAAAATAACGAAGTTTAAAAGTATTACTATGTGGAATTAACAATAACTTAAAACTAACTTGAATATGGCCTTCTGTAAAACAAAAGGCCACTTCTGTCTTCTACGCAGAGAATAACGTATTTAAATCTAAAGATGTACCAAAGAGTCTTTAAGAATAGTTTCGATTGGTTTGCTATAAAAACGTGTCGTTCATTTTAACATTCACGTAGTTAAAATGCCACCAAATTCTAAATATAAAAATTCTATTATGTATAAGAAAGATCTTTCATCTCTATGTTTAAATAGAAGATAAAATAATCGTATCTAGGTTAACGTGAATTTGCAAAACTGAATAAAAAATTATTAGCAAAAATGGTTTTATATACTTTTACCTTTAGAAGCGCTACATGATAATTCGGGAAATATATTGGTAACCCACTTAAAAATAATCAAATAATTTACTGAAGACAACAAATATACATGTACACTATAGCAAATAATAGTATGGCCCTAAAATAATGGTTACTTTTCTCTATATTTTGTCTTATACAAATGGATGTTTAGTCACTTGTCATGACGCACTGAGACATACAAAACAACGTTGTTTCTAAAATATCTTTTAAACTAGAAAATAGGGAAATCCCTGCCTATTGTAGGTATTCGATAGATTTTTTAGGGATTTTTAGTCGGTGCCCTCTTAAGGTGTGCATATTCTTAATGATCATGATATACCATTGTTAGATGCTGCTACGAAAACTACAAAAAATGTACTTTTACTCACATAAACAATGATCCGAACCAGATTTTCTTTCTTAAAATAATTATATATATCCAATTTGTATTAACTTGGTTCCACTGATTTAATTATTTACAGTCAATGTCAAATCAATGTTAAATTAGAGTGTAAATGATGTGGTAAAATATTTCAAAGCAGCCCATGAGGTAATTCCAATTTACTGATTTAAATTTTGTGCATTCAATGGGTATTAATATTTTTTTATGTAGGCTAATGATTCTTAATTATTGCTATGGATTTATAATTCCAGATTGATATGGCCAATATCTCTCATATACTGTTAATTTAACATTACTTACATTTAAAGCGCCAACACTGAATAGCGATCAATAAGCAACTGGAGACAAAAGTAGTGACATTCGGAGAATATTTTTAATTTTTTTATTTCTTTAAAAATTGTACAGTGAGAAATAAATTGGTGAGTGATTATAGGTATTCTAGGTACCGATAGTACTGACAAATATCTGCGTGTGAGAAATCACTAACCCTTTTAAACTATCACTTATGTCTTTAAGCTTACTAAAATATTTCTTAAACATTTGAAATGGTTTGAGCCTTACAGGCAAAAATGTCAAAGGAATGGTTATTGTCAACCTCATGGATGTGGAGTACCGTGGTGACTGGGAAGCTCAGGAACCCAAATACGAAGTGCCTCTCAGCAAACCCGTGTCGTTTGTTTTCTGTGGTGTGCGCTCATTTTCTAAAACTTGCACAACCACAGCGTCCTGCCGAAAGATGTGCAAGGACATGCAGGAAAGAGACTTTGCCGCAGGTCTTCCGGATATTCGCCACAAGTAAGTTTATCAAAACAAATTCGAGGTTCTAAATGTGTTATTCAATTTCAATGTGTTATTCAATTTCAATGTGTTATTAATTATACAATAGTAACACTATAGCATTGTAACACAAGATAATAATTTAATCAGAAAATTTAATAAAGAAATACAACAATCATTACCTTACATAATCAGAGTGCAAATATCTCCAAACAACAAATTGTACATACTGTAAGTGGTTTTTAGAGGAAGTGTAGGCAAAAGTGAATACTTCTTGCTTTAACGATAAATATAACGTTGTTATGTAGAAATTTAAAGCAATACTTTAGTTAAAATTAACACTAAAGTTTACATTAGATAAAGTATAATATGGAGAAATATTTCATAATTATATCTCTAGTTTTTTTTAGTAAAAAAATGTTTCCGTGTTACTGCACCAAAGGAATAGTTCGTTTATAGTCTGGGTAGGTCCTACTGGAGACGAAGTATATACCATTTATATTTTCAAATGTTGACGTTGCGTGTCATCGTATAGTGGTATTTTATTTTATTTCATTACTGAATAAGACAATATCGTATAGCTTTTAGAGGTGAAACTGTGTAATTAAGCCACAGTTCCCCTCTCCTACTTAGACGAGCCCGTTTCATAGGTTCGTTGGACCACTGGCTGTGACTTCCGATCTTTGTGAACTGAGGCTAAACTCTGTTATAATCACACCATTAATCGAACCGGCTGCATGGCAAACCACCATCCACCTTAAGGCCCTTTATGTACTTGTGGCTACATGCGAGGACCACTAGCTTTTATAGGTACATAGAATTAACTTGGCCGCAGGTCAAGCAAGCATGACGTAACGTATTATCATGAACTGGTACTCTAACTACATTTCCACATTAAATAAAAAATCACTGGTAAGAATGTTAATATAATATTGTAGAATTTGCACTTATGCGTCAGTTTTTACATTTTACAATAATATAATTTTATGGATTAATTTAGAGTATATTACTTATGGCTATACATAGATATTCCTTAATGTAAATTGCATTTTGCTTTTAAAACAATATAATACATGCCATACTACTTTCTTTTACAGTTTTTTGATTGGTGGAGATAACAAGGTGTATGAGGGGAGGGGGTGGTCTGCCGTCCCTAGCCTCCCCTACAGGTACAACTCCCTGGCAGCCAACAGCATCTACCTGACCTTCATTGGTCCGATCATGCCTGGAGGTAAGTGTTTTTACCATAGCACAGACATCATACACCAATGATAGTGATAACCTACCCAAACACACACATTGTTATGACCCCCCCCCCCCTACACATACTGTAAAGACGAACCCCAAACCACACGAAGGGAAATCCGAAACGAGAGTAACGTTTTCTGTATAAATGTCGTTGTATATTTACACAAGGTACTAATTTACTAATGATCAATAATTCTTTTATATCAAGGTACGATTTTATTAAAGCTCAAGATCGAATCACTTCTCAAAAATTATTATTTTAACGAGCATTAAATAATAATTATAAAATTAATACAGATTAAATATACTCTAAATAAACAAAGACAAAAACTTCTTAAGCACAACTACAATTTAAAAAATAATCAGAGAACTAACATATTTTGGATGGAAATAGTTTCAGTTTTTTGTAAATATTTATTTATATTGAACGTTTACTATATTCCCATATTGTACTTTGTTGAAGTTCTATGTTACAAGACCACTCAGAAAATTAAGTTTACTTTTCAATAGGCGTTTTTAATACCTGTACTTAATAAACGTTCTCCTTCGTCTCAAGATTTTGTAAAAAACAAATATCCTGTTCCGACATTTTGTAACTTTGCCAATGATATTTACATTATGTAAATGTATGTACATTACTATATCTTTTATTCTACAAACACAACCAATCCATTGCATACGTTTATCAATTTTCTTGTTATGTCATGTTCACTATCTGTAGTATATTTAAGTATACTATGGAATAGTGGAATACACTAAAAAAGTGTTAGAACTTTTTATATTGAGTAAAACACGTATAATTTGTAACTTTCAATGCCCAACAACATTAGCTCATTTCTCGATAGTAAATTAAGTGTTCTGAGAGACGTTCACTTAATCTTCCTTTTATATGTGTCATCAAACACTATAATATAGAAATGCAATATTATTTTGTTTTCTTCACATAGTGTTTTTCAGACTTAACCGGTTCCCCTCATAAAATGAGTAAAGGATAAAATACAGATCTTGTAAAAATATAATGTTCTTCCTTATTATTTTTAGGTCTCAAGAACTGTGTTCTGATGTTCAACCGTAAATTATTTACATAGTTTATTAATATAAAACTTAGGCTATGTATTTGCTATGCATATATTAAACAATCTTAAAATGATCAAAATGGACCTACTTTATGTTTCAGGTGATCATCCTTCGGAACAAATGAAGTTTGCTAGAAACAAGCTAATTGACTTTGGCTTAGAAGAAAAGTTCATAAAACCTAAATTTTTGTTTTTTCTAATCTACAAGATATAAATTGATACTTTTTATAATCAGTTTTGTTCATATCATTATGACCAAAGTTGCTGGATTGTTGTTTATTACCTGCCAAAACAAGTTATTATAGTTTTAGTCAAAAGACATGCAATGGGACTGAAACACAATAAATATAAAATAAACTGTAAAATATAATAATGTTATGCATTTATTTACTTATATTTTTAACGCAATTCAAACTATTCTCATACGTTAATTATATAAAGTGCAAAACAAATTTACTTTCATACTTATTATCTCTTTGAAAACTAATATAAATGTGCCTATTACTCTAAATTATTTTTAATAAATTAATATTTAATTATTTTTTAATGTTAATAGGCTACTCCATTTGCTTGTAATAAAGCATGCTCATAGGTGTAAGACGAATCAAACCCATTATTTCGAAAATATCCTGTGTATTTTAAATAATCTAGTTATTTTAAAATTTCTTAACTTTTTTATTTTCTGGATTGGGATAGGATTTGTATATCTTCGATTATATTACATGGAATAATTTTTTGTCATGTTTACGTGGCCAAGTTTTCAAATACACGGCAACAAATAGCTCTGCAAACTACCGATTTGTGTTACTTATTTCCAAGTTAAATTGTTGATTTAACACAGAAATGAACAACGTTTATATACGTCTAATTTTTATACGGTTAACCTTATTCATAAAGCCGTTGTACCTTTCTCAAATAAATTTAGTTTTTTGCACTTTCATGAGTACTAAAAAAAACTATGATATCTGTCTAATTCGAAATCTAAGCACATTATCTACTCATCGTATCTCGGACACGTCATAAAACTTAGTCTCTCCCATACTCTACAGTGTAGTCCGTTTTGTGGATGGATGGAAACTGAGCATGTACAATCTATAAATAGATATTTATACGTTCCAAAACTTATATATTTTTATTTTAGCCCCGTTTAGTTGATAGGCTTATATGCTTCTGCCTCTAAACTCGTTCAATTGACTTTTTAAATTATATCAATCGAATAAGATATAAACTGAATAACATTGTTAAACCATGCTAAAAACTGATCTTTAGCAATATTCTGATCAGCTCCAAACTTAAAAGTACACTGGAAAACTATCCAAAATTGTAAAAAACTATTTTTATTTTAATTATCATATTCAGGGATTGTTACATTTTTTTTCTTTTTTAGTCAACATTATTTATTCTCTATACGTGTCTTAAAAGCTTACACCTAAAAAGTAAAATTAAGACCTACTACTCATTTTAGAAACATTAAAAAAACTAAAAGCAAAAAATTTAGTTTTAACATTTTGTATTTTATAAAGGCAGAGCTAAATGAATATTTTGTTCATAATTTATTCAATCCATATTTTGTTTTTAGGATAAGTAGTACGTCTTAATTTTACTATAATACTTATGGCCAGTACTACAAACTAACATAAATAACTAATAGATAATATCCAAAGGCACTACTATATGAGCTACAGCTAAGCCTTATTGTTATATATCAATACCACCGTACGTGTATGGATGGGTGGGTTGGTGGGTGGGTCAATACCATAGCACGTTTATAGTTACGAGCGTGTATTGGTGTATTGGCTGTAAGTACGCTTTATGGGCATAAGAATAACTTAGAGAGAGATTAAAATTAATCAAAAAGTAACAGTTGTGAAATTGTTGAAATATGAATGTTGATGATTATACTATTCACAATGTCATTGACTTTTCATAATGTTGATGGTTATACTATTCACAATGTCATTGACTTTTCATAATGTGGAAAATAATAAGTCTGATTCAGTGGACGTTTGATCTAAACAGTATAAAAACTAATATATGTTGGTTTATGTCTATGACTGCATCTAAATTATTTAATTATTACTACACCATCAATTCAATTGTCATAAAACTTTTGGAAGCTATGGATTTTTCCCAGATATAGTTGCAATACTAATCTGTCAGTTACAGTTAAGTATTGTTGTTATTGCATCATACTAGTGAAAGCACTACTCTGTGAGATACAGCTGTCTTTTTGTTACTGCATCATACTAGGAAAGGAACTACTCTCTGAGATACAGCTATGTCTTGTTGTAATTGCATCATACTAGGGAAGGCACTACTCTGTGAGATACAGCTTAGTCTTATTGTTATTGCATCACACTAGTGAAAGCACTATTCTGTGAGATACAGTTGGGTATTGTTGTTACTGCATCATACTAGTGAAGGCACTACACTGTGAGATACAGCTAAGTCTTCTTGTTACTGCATCATACTAGTGAAGGAACTACTTTGTGAGATACAGCTAAGTCTTGGTGTTACTGCATCATGATAGTGAAGGCACAGCTCTGTGAGCTACAGTTAAGTCTTATTGTTATTGCATCATACTAGTGAAAGCACTACTCTGTGAGATATAGTTTTAAGTATTGTTGTTATTGCATCATACTAGTGAAGGCACCACTCTGTGAGATACAGCTAAGTCTTGTTGTTACTGCATCATACTAGTGAAGGCACCACTCTGTGAGATACATATAAGTCTTGTTGTTATTGCATCATACTAGTGAAGGCACTACTCTGTGATATACAGCTAAGTCTTGTTGTTACTGCATCATACTAGTGAAGGCACCACTCTGTGAGAGACAGCTAAGTCTTGTTGTTACTACATCATACTATTGAAAGTACTACTCTGTGAGATACATCTAAGCCTTGTTGTTATTGCATCATACTAGTGAAGGCACTACTCTGTGAGATACAGCTAAGTCTTGTTGTTATTGCATCATACTGGTGAAGGCACTACTCTGTGAGATACAGCTAAGCCTTGTTGTTATTGCATCATACTAGTGAAGGAACTACTTTGTGAGATACAGCTAAGTCTTGGTGTTACTGCATCATGATAGTGAAGGCACAGCTCTGTGAGCTACAGTTAAGTCTTATTGTTATTGCATCATACTAGTGAAAGCACTACTCTGTGAGATACAGTTAAGTATTGTTGTTATT
This sequence comes from Stictocephala bisonia, assembly GCA_035578905.1. Classification (NCBI taxonomy): domain Eukaryota; kingdom Metazoa; phylum Arthropoda; class Insecta; order Hemiptera; family Membracidae; genus Stictocephala; species Stictocephala bisonia. The sequence continues at coordinate 399,017 of JAQJVL010000515.1, read as the reverse complement.
GCATCATACTAGTGAAGGCACCACTCTGTGAGATACAGCTAAGTCTTGTTGTTACTGCATCATACTAGTGAAGGCACCACTCTGTGAGATACATATAAGACTTGTTGTTATTGCATCATACTAGTGAAGGCACTACTCTGTGAGATACAGCTAAGTCTTGTTGTTATTGCATCATACTGGTGAAGGCACTACTCTGTGAGATACAGCTAAGCCTTGTTGTTATTGCATCATACTAGTGAAGGCACTACACTGTGAGATACAGCTAAGCCTTGTTGTTATTGCATCATACTAGTGAAGGCACTGCTCTGTGAGATACAGGTAAGTCTTGTTGTTATTGAATCATACTAGTGAAGGCACTACACTGTGAGATACAGCTAAGTCTTGTTGTTACTGCATCATACTAGTGAAGGAACTACTCTGTGAGATACAGCTAAGTCTTGGTGTTACTGCATCATGATAGTGAAGGCACAGCTCTGTAAGCTACAGTTAAGTCTTATTGTTATTGCATCATACTAGTGAAAGCACTACTCTGTGAGATACAGTTTAAGTATTGTTGTTTTTCATCACACTAGTGAAAGCACTATTCTGTGAGATACAGTTAAGTATTGTTGTTATTGCATCATACTAGTGACTGCACCACTCGTGAGATACAGCTAAGTCTTGTTGTTACTGCATCATACTAGTGAAGGCACTACTCTGTGAGATACAGCTAAGTCTTGTTGTTACTGCATCATACTAGTGAAGGCACTACTCTGTGAGATACAGCTAAGTCTTGTTGTTATTGCATCATACTAGTGAAGGCACTACTCTGTGAGATACAGCTAAGTCTTGTTGTTATTGCATCATACTAATGCTACTCTGTGAGATACAGCTAAGTCTTGTTGTTACTGCATCATACTAGTGAAAGCAGTACTCTGTGAGATACAGCTAAGTCTTGTTGTTACTGCATCATACTAGTGAGGGCACTACTCTGTGAGATACAGCTAAGTCTTTTTGTTATTGCATCATACTGGTGAAGGCACTACTCTGTGAGATACAGCTAAGCCTTGTTGTTATTGCATCATACTAGTGAAGGCACTGCTCTGTGAGATACAGGTAAGTCTTGTTGTTATTGAATCATACTAGTGAAGGCACTACACTGTGAGATACAGCTAAGTCTTGTTGTTACTGCATCATACTAGTGAAGGAACTACTCTGTGAGATACAGCTAAGTCTTGGTGTTACTGCATCATGATCGTGAAGGCACAGCTCTGTGAGCTACAGTTAAGTCTTATTGTTATTGCATCATACTAGTGAAAGCACTACTCTGTGAGATACAGTTTAAGTATTGTTGTTATTGCATCACACTAGTGAAAGCACTATTCTGTGAGATTCAGTTAAGTATTGTTGTTATTGCATCATACTAGTGAAGGCACTACTCTGTGAGATACAGCTAAGCCTTGTTGTTATTGCATCATACTAGTGAAGGCACTACTCTGTGAGATACATCTAAGCCTTGTTGTTATTGCATCATACTAGTGAAGGCACCACTCTGTGAGATACATCTAAGCCTTGTTGTTATTGCATCATACTATTGAAAGTACTACTCTGTGAGATTCATCTAAGCCTTGTTGTTATTGCATCATACTAGTGAAGGCACCACTCTGTGAGATACATCTAAGCCTTGTTGTTATTGCATTATACTAGTGAAGGCATTACTCTGTGAGATACAGCTAAGTCTTGTTGTTACTACATCATACTAGTGAAGGCACCACTCTGTGAGATACAGCTAAGTATTGTTGTTAGTACATCATACTAGTGAAGGCACTACTCTGTGAGATATAGCTAAGCCTTGTTGTTATTGCATCATACTAGTGAAGGCACTACTCTGTGAGATACAGCTAAGTCTTGTTGTTATTGCATCATACTAGTGAAGGCACTTGTACTTTGATAATATGTCGTACTTCTATGGTTCTCAGTATGTCTCACCATGAAACGTGTTATGTACGCTTATGTTCAATAACCAAACACAACAAAGCCATTATTACCCTATCATCTAGTATTTCTCTTTCATGAAAAACAAAATGACTTTAAACATTATAAATAGCTCGGCAATACCTGTTCTCAAATAAAGATGGCAAAGATAATTTAGATCGATAAAAGTTAAGAAGGTTTTAAATTAGTCACTACCATCAAATTTTTAAGTGAAAACGGCAAAAGCCTTCTCATTTTAGATACCCTACACCTTCCATTGTGTGTTTGTATCTCTATTACAAAAAAAGGTAAAAAAGAAGAAGCTCATCAGAATTGCAATAAAAGGCAATTCGTTCTCCTTTCAATAGAAGAAATTATTGTCCTTTAATAAGAGAAGGGGCGAAGAACAATGTAACTGAGATGGAATAAATTTAAATTCTATCGACGTCACTTGCAGTGATCTGTCTTGAATCATTTCCAAGACTATTGTTCCCTATTGAAAAAAATAATAGAAACTGAAGACGTTGTTTAATTCATTGTAAAATTTAAAAGTTTTCATTAGATGTATTTGGTAAACATTTTATTGAAATTCTTTGTTTAACTAAACTAAGACAAATTCAAAGTAGTTTGTGTTTACAACAAAATAATAGATAGTATAAGATATTTTATCAAATATTTTACATTTTATTTTAACATATTATTAGTAATTGATTTTTACACAAAATACGAGTGACTTAAATATTTATTGATGATAGAATATTTACTAAAACTAAGTTATAAAAAAACTATTTTGTATCCGAAATTTCCATATTTTATCATTTCAATTATCAATAAATATAAGTAAGTGTGGCTATTAGGCCTATAGTAAAATAGCATGCCAATGTTCTACCAATAAATGTATTATTTACAATGTATTAAGAACCTAATATTTACCCTTATATATTTAAAAATGATTTCCTTAAACTCAAAACTATTTAGAATGATATTATTAATAATACATGGCCTACGAAATAAAAATACGTTGATGTCTATAAGTAGTGATTTCGTGTTAAATTTCAATTAAAATTATTTCGAATCAGCAGATTATATCATACTGAACATAAATAAATAACTAATTGTCTTTTCAGGATATTTATTATTTCAAACAGATTACATTAAAAAAATGTGTACTTAAATATTTCAGCAAAAACTCTAACCTACCAACCCACATAATGTTGCAGGTTAGGTTAAAACTGGGTTGTTGCTATAATATTGTTAGCACTGTGAAAACATTTAATTAAAAAGCTATTCCTAACATTATAAAAGTTTTTGGTACACCTTTACATAAGATAATTCATACATAACATATTACAAACAATTTATAGTTGTTTGATATCGATATTAAAATATAAATACGTGGCCAGTTATATTATGTCATAAAATGTCAATGTGCTTACTTTGGTTTAGGACAGTTTAAAACTACTTGGTTCCAGTATCACTGTTGAAAACACAAACAAATTACTAAAATTAATTAACTTACAAATAATATTAAAGGCTGTAAACAAATATTGCAAGTAATTTCTAATGTTGCCGATTATGAAGTAATTTACAACTTTAACATTGACTTATGCTTAATAATAAATTAAATAATATTGTGCACAGTTAAAATCAATTTATATTTAGGTATTTAATGTAGCAATACGCATTCTTAATAATCTATGGAAATGGTATGCAGATAATTGTCAATAGACTACTATAGTATGATGATATGACATGAAGTACCTTACGATACGACAGGATTGCTTACGATACAACATGATGTACCTTACGATACGACATAAAGTACCTTACGATACTACAGGATTGCTTAAGATACGACATAAAGTATCTTACGATACGACATGAAGTACCTTACGATACGACATGATTGCTTACGATATGACATGATGTACCTTATGATACGACATGAAGTATCTTACGATACGACAGGATTGCATACAATACGACATGATGTACCTTACGATACAACATGATGTACCTTACGATATGACAGGATTGCTTACGATATGACATGAAGTATCTTACGATACGACATGATGTACCTTACGTTACAACATGAAGTACCTTACGATACATGATGTACCTTTACGATACGACAGGATTGCTTACGATATGTATCAACATTATTTTCAATTAACATCTTCTAAATTACCTTACTTAAGAATGATAAATATTTTATACTTAAGGAACCATCTCTAAACCTGTCATACAAGTGTAGGTGGAACGATTATCAGCTGTTAAGGTGGCAATCGGTATTCTAATAGTTTAGTGCTGATGAACCCACTGGCGACACCAAACACTATTAAATCATGCCCGATTTTCAGCATATTTTCCATGATATCGCATTCTGAAACATAAATAAATCAATTATAAGCACAATTTTTGATAGCGAAATAGATTGTGTTAAGAGGGATAAAGGATTTTAAATTTCTCTTATATAGAACTGCATAAAAGAAAAATTGCATGAATACTAGTACAAAGAACCCCTAATCGTATGGTTATACAAATAAACTGTTTTAGGAAGTAAAGTCGTAGCCGTACACTATAGTAAGTAAGGATGGGCTTAGCGGAAAGGACTGGTCACCGCATTTGTGCTCAAGCAACAAAATCGTGGCTGTTCATTGGATGGGTGAGCGATATTTTCCTTGCATGCAGCCTATCTGCCCGATTCCTGGATGTGTTTCGGAATTCACTCTTAATTAGTTTGTTCTCAGGTTAAATAAAGTTTCTTAGCCCTAACTTCATCCAGTAAAATAAGACATACTTAACACTTACCAAACTTGGTATTAACTTAAATAAAGAAAATCTTCGGTTTGGTATTTTTATACTAGGGATAATAACATTGTTTGGAAAGTAACAAATATTTTAAAAACAACGTTATAGAACGCCAAATAATATGCTAAATGTGGAAGAATGTACTAGCAAAAACTTCTAGATAACGGGTTCCACAGAAATCGTCAGCCCTCCCACCTATTGATAGCTTTCAATCGTTTTAATTTTCTAAGAATCATTCATTAGGAATTACCCATCCTACAGACACCAAACTTGATGGCTATAATCAAGTCCAAGATATGTTCTGTTATCCAGTAACTTGGAATTTGTGGTTAAGTGGAAGAGGACTAAATTGTTCCAAAATCCTATGTAAATGAGCTTTTCTCATTTCATTAAATTAAACTAAGGTTATTTTTTACTGAATCAAACCAATGTAAAATTCATGGTATCATTTTTGTTAATAAAACACTTTAGGATAGTAAATCTTAGATAACGCTTATTTCTTAAGATTTCATTTGTAATCTTCATTGTTCATTTTGGAACTTAAAAATAAAAGTAAATATAAATAAATTTCTATGATCCAACAAAGAGATTTTTAGAGCCTTTCTCTTTATTTTACCGTTTTCTTTTTAAACTAAGCTCATTTATTACTCAATAAATGTAATTTAACCAGAAAGTTAGTGACATGCATGTAGTATTAAGTATATGGAGGGATTAGAACAGTAAAGGGGAATCGTTCCGTCACTGAACAGCCTTACATCATTCGTGTGGCTAAATTCCACTTCTAAGGGTACAACTTCCGCAACATAGTTTAGTTGAAATAATAAGAGTACTGATCTGTAAAAGTTTAGTTAGTTGCTATTTATTAGTTAGTATTAGTTAGTCATATTAGTTAGTCTTAATCAAATAAACCAATGTCACTGCTACTAATTATGTAGTGGGCGGGGCTTGGTATTACACTGGTGCCTGCGTCCTCGTTGTCATGACAACATGAAATGGTATAAAACAGTGGGGGGAGAGTAGTTTTTTCTCTCACTTCCACCTCTCAATCCTCCTTCCTCACACAGGTGCATTTAGAAGGCAACTTTCTAAGTGATCTGTTTATAATATGATAGTTATTTTTTTATAATACGTAAAAACGTGATGTTTTAATTAAGTTCTGGAGGGTTGAGTTTTAATGTACATCTTGGGTTATCAGTTAGTAATGCATATTAACTTACTTATATGTTTTTTGTCCCTATACAACATATAAATGTTCTTAAAAATTAGAAAGGTCATACTTTTTCCCTATCAATAACATCAAGAACAAAAAAACAACAATAAAAGCATAGAAGCTCATATGACGATCATTGTACTTACTGGTCGATGGTCAGGCCCACCTTTGTGGCTGCAACCAAATACTTACTTTGGAAGTTGCCCATATATGCAACGTAGAGACTGTTGTTGTTGATAGGCCCGTAACGGGTAGGAAGGGTTGGTCGTATGTACCAACCTCGTCCCTCGTACACCCGCCCATCACCGCCCACTAAAAAACTGATTTCATGCAAATTAGATTTTTAGTAATACATTTTGATATGAAGAAGCTACTTCTAATCAATCAACCACCTTATACTTGATTATGTTCTCCTTGTTAAGATCTTCAATTTTAAATACAACCTATTCTTTCTTGAAGATATTTTTCTGACTTCTCGGGCGCTATCCCCCTGATAAGACAAACTACTAAGATTTGATTTAAAGATATATTTATATGCAGAGTATTCATTTTTTTACAAGTTATTGCTTTAAACTACAATGGTTCAACAAACTAATTATTTGTTTATCAAGTTTGTAACTTTAAAACATCGCCATTTTGGCTAGGGCGATCATTTAGAGTTCAGATTTGTGGCATTGTGTTCTAACAGAGACACATACTATGATGAACCTATCAATCTATGCTCCAATTTAACATTTTCTACTCACTCCTTGCGGGCCGTGGGTTCTGTGCTAAAAATGTATATTTGCTTCAAAAAGTAGACTTTAAGGAATATTATATACGCGTAAAATATAATTGCTTTATCTGAAATTATTAAAACAATACACTGCCTAATCCAGAGTATAGCCCGATGTTTATCTACCGTTTGTCTACCGTTATCTACGTTTGTTCTACCGAACAAATACTATCAATATTGTGTTTTACGACATTTTTCATATCGAATGGCCAGTAAAGAATAGTAACAATGTTTTATAGTGTATTATTTGATTTCCCTATCAATGGACATACATTATAAATTTATTTTGTGATCAATCATAGTGGAGACTATTGATAGGATTTTGCTATTTATGAAAGGGTTTGTTTTGAGACAAATCACAACTTTAATGTTTTTTTTTCTCATATGAACACTAAAGAAACCTAAGATGTTATCATGAAAAAAACCCTGTAAAAGCCAGATCTTACTTATAAATTTCTACACATAAAAGTGACTTATATTAATGACCAGGTGTGTAACGTAATACATTTAACTATTCAAACAGGTTTTTATATTAATTGTTTACCAAGTTATTTTGTCATCATTAATGAATAATCTTTTACAGAAGTGTTATGGATTTTTTACTTATTCAAAATGTTTAATGAGTTAAATGCTTTCGGTTCTCAAACTATAAATCTCAGTCCAGCAATGTTAGTCTTCCCTTAGAAAAATCACTTTATGGTATGAGCAGCATTTTTGGCTCTTACAAGAATTACCAAATAAATAGAGATTTCAGATTAATTGGTTTTTTTCTTTTGTTAGGGGTAAACATAGCGAGATGCGTATAATAGTTGAAGTTTCCAGCTTACTTGTATCTGATGTCCGCCGTAGGGACGTAGGTGCAGGATCGATGGATTTCCTCTATGACAGATACTTCTCTATTACAAGATTGCAATGAGTTACAGGAAGCCCTTCTGGTGGATCCGAAGAGGACATATTGAATTGGGTGTCTTAGAAACTTGGTCCATTTTGGCGGAGCGGTCTCTCGCCAAGCTCTTGGCACTATCACCAATGGCCTGGTCTCTGTGAACAAGGTTATTCTGTTTTCAGCCGTGCTTATATATTATGAACTACATGAATATTTATGTTTGTTGACATTTGTATATCTTGTTTATTATATGTCCAAAAATAAACATACGAATGTTTGTTTGCATCTTCAAGTATGATATTCTATCATGAACTAAAATAACTGGATCTTTAACTTCCTAATATATGAAAGTAAAGGTTGCCTCTCCTTATTGACCAGTGTTTTATTTATTTAATTAATTCCAAAGCTCTAAATATCTTATAATCTTCTTACACCAATATGAAGTATATCACCAAACTTGATAAAAAACTTTATTTTTGTTTTATCAACAATATAATAACCGTCACGACGTAGAAATGTTAAAAAAAATATGTCAGATTCCCCGGCGTAAGAAACACGTAAATGTCAAACAAGCAGCGGACAGTCTACACTCATAAATTTAGTATAAGTAGACTAGGGGACACGCTGCAACTTCGCGTGCCAACCCTGACACTCGCTACGCTCATGAGGAGAGCTAGGCCAATGGCCTCGCCTTGGAACTCGGCCTGCGGCCTAGTGGAGCAGCTCGGCATAATGCCTCACCAAGACACCCTGCTACAGTCAAATTCGTGGATCTCGGCCTGCAATCTCGTCAAGAACCTCACCCTACGGCTTCGCCAGAATACTTGGCCTGTTTCACTATGAATTTTGTGAAACAGGCCATAATTACAAAGTCGAGCCCATAATTACAGTCGTTTCTCAGTATATTATGGTATATTAGTAAATAGGAGGGAAATAGCTTAAATTTGATACCCCCTTTGGGTGTATTAGTCTAAAATTACTCATTTTTGGGTTTGGGGCACGTTATTGTCTGCGGGGAGAGCGCAAAGTCTTTTTGGAGCATAAAGAAGCCACCATCTTGTTTATGAGTGAAAAAAGTCAATTTTCTTGGAGGTTTCGGACTGAGAGCTTGGAGGTAGGATGGTGGCAAGTGCTTCAACATTTAATTTCAGTGAGCGAGTGAGTCACTAGAATGAGCTGTATAGTATATAATAGTGAAACCTATTTTATCTCAATTAGGAATAATCTAACCCTGAAATCAAGCCTGTTTTTTTTGTTTTACATTACATTTGAAATGGAGAATTATCAAAGGTAGAGTTGCCATAGTAAATCTTATTAAGAAAATACCACACCTACATATTTCAGACCAAGCCATAAGTACCCATCATGCTGATAATGGATCATACTACACATATTACACATCCAGAGTACCTTATAAAACAAGGTGAGCTTTAGAGTCAAAGTTATTATTAGTAAAGCTAGTGTATGATATTTGTTATCTGTTTCCTAGTGTTGGAGTTGCATTCACCCTGATAGTAGGTAAAAGTCACAAACTTACAAGTGATTTGGAATAATCTTTTTTTAATTAATGGCAATAACAAATGTTATGTGATAAAATATACATATAATGACTTGAATGTTTGGTAGTGACACTAGATAAAGAAAATTAAGGTTTAATATCAGAAAAGTAGTACAAATATAGAATCCGAAGTTTTATACGATAACTGTTAAACTGACTAACATCCTACAACAATCCTGACCTAACCTAATAGAGTTGTCTAGTGTACAGCGAGTGTTTGTGGTTAAAGGAAGTTTATCACTGAGAGTTTTTCACTCATTATTGATTATATTGTGGCAATAAGTCGTAATGCTTCCTGGAAGATCAGATAGGCATAGTTGAGGTTAACAATATCTTGAGGAATATATCAATTATATCACAATCCATGTAAAGTAAGTGAGGTTTCAATACCAGCATGTTAGTGCTATCCTTTTGTTCACTTAGATAAATGTCATAACAGTGACCTAAGTAACACATAGAGTGTTACTGATCAACCACCACTCCCCATTCAGAATTGTATTAGTATACATAGAGACTCTTGCTGAATTAATTCATTTATATGTTTCTTAGGTAATCTACTGTATGGACAGTAAATCATTGAGCAGTAATAGTCAGTTACAGTTCCAAGAGACGTAGAATCAACTATCAATAGCTTCATTCCTTAGTTTGATTAATCAGAGTTAGTTAATTTCAACTTATTTAAATTCCAAGGTGCAACTGATCGTTTATATAAGTAAGAATAATAGAAGTGTTTAACTTTCGTCAAATAAATGTTAATAGTATAAAATAGGTGTAACCTTTTCCATGCTGATATTTGCTTGGGTAGAATTCCAAAATAAATTCGCAGTACCTATGATTGCGTCTCTCTATGTCCGTGTGATAAATGTCACAATATATGTCAGTGAAGGTAGTTTTCTAACAATGTTTTGAATTGATAAAACATACTCTATTTCTTTTAAAACTTTTTTACAATTAATCGTTTAAAAATTTTAAACATATATTATTTTAACTTACATGTTTTATATTTGTTTTGCACCAAGATAAAAGTAATTTAATAACTTACCTTTCATCTTACATAACACATTTTTATGCTTCACTTTTCTATCCACATAAGTTAATTTCAACTACATAATAAATGTGCACATTTTGTTTTATTGGGTGTATTAGTTACCAACAAGCGTATTCAACAAAATTATCACCTCCTATAACTCCATATCAGTCGAGTTAATCGTAGCCATAGACTATATGAGTTAAAACTGTCAGTATTTATTTGATAACAAAGAGTCTAAGTTGTTGAGTGAGTTATACAATTGGAGTGGTTTTGCAGTAATACAATTGGAATTTCTAGCCCTCTCAACCAGTTGTGACAGCTAGCACAAAAATAGTAATAAAAAACATTAATTGTCTTTCAATTAGGGTTACTACATCGGCCGATGTGATCAACTATAGCACAACTGACGTGACAAGGACTGGCTTTGAAATATGATAGCCTAAGGTAGCCTAACTTAATGGTACTAAGCAACAAAGTTCGTTTTCATTATAATTATACATAACTCACCCTCCCACCCCTACACGTACAGTGGTACTGTTGTAACAGTATATACAATATACTGTTATTTGTATATACTGTTATAAAAGGTTAATATCACCGTACGTGTATGGGTGGGTGGGTGGGTCAATATCACTGTACTGTATGGGTGGTTGGGTTAGGTTAGGTTAGGTTAGGTTAGGTTACTATAAAACTGTAAGTTTCAGTAAAAATTATTCACATATGTTACAGTTAAATTGTTTATTTAACATGATAATATACAATAACTCAATTTTTCCATCAATTGCTGGCTACGCTGTTTTTCTAAAATTGAAACAGTTAAAAAAAACATAATATTGTATTAAAAACTTTCTATAGGTTGCTTAAGCTATCAAATTTATTTATTTTCTCTTAATAAATCAACTAATTGAACGAATCATTAATGAAATGTTTTGCACAGTTTATCAATCTCAGAGTCTATAAGGCAAATAACTTGCTAAAATATAGTAACCTACGAAGAAAATTCACTTATATGTGACTAAGTGGAAAAGCATATTCCAGTATTAGGAGAAATAATCCTGTTGTCGGTTAAACGAGCAAAGGCAAAGTAACCAAAGGTATTGAACATTGATTATTTACTTATTATTTTCTTTAGACATATATTATAATTGATTACTTAAATATATAGAACTATATATTTTCGTTCTTTATTCATTATCGTTGTTTTTTTCGTTTCAATATAGTAATTTACATTATAATGCATATACTTAGTAACGTGATTCATCAAATAAAAAAAAAGTTAACGTGTATGTAGTTTGGACACGTATACAAATAATAATTTATGTATGCGTAGTACATTTAATAACAGAATGCACAAACAACTACACGAACAATAAATAAGTTACTATTTATTACTAACACAAAACAAATGATCATTAAAGCGGGCAACGATCAGTTTTTGCCCGCTTTTGTATTATTATATAAGTACAAAATAGCACGGTGATCCATTTTGGTTAACCAATCTCTTTCCTCGGATCAAAAGTATCCGTGAAGAAACGACATTGGTAATAAACTATACCTTTGTATTACAAATTGTCACAGTCGAGAGTTACATTGATTTCAACTGCACTATTTTCATAATAACACTTGTCATGGTTGGGAGTGACATTGATGTTAAACTATACTAATTTTATACTAACACTGATAACGGTTGGGAGTGACATTGTTGTTGAACTATACTAATTTTATACTAACACTGATAACGGTCAGTAGTGACATTGTTGTTGAACTATACTAATTTTATACTAACACTGATAACGATCGGGCGTGACATTGGTGTTAAACTATACTATCTTTATACTAAGAATGATAACGGTCGAGAATGATATTGGTGTTCAGCTACATTACCTTTATACTAAGAATGATAACGGTCGGGAGTGACATTGATGTTAAACTATACTAATTTTATAATAACACTGATAACGGTTGGGAGTGACATTGTTGTTGAACTGTACTAATTTTATACTAACACTGATAACGGTTGGGAGTGACATTGTTGTTGAACTATACTAATTTTATACTAACACTGATAACGGTCGGGCGTGACATTGGTGTTCAACTACACTACCTTTATACTAAGAATGATAACGGTCGGGAGTGACATTGATGTTAAACTATACTAATTTTATACTAACACTGATAACGGTTGGGAGTGATATTGTTGTTGAACTATACTAATTTTATACTAACACTGATAACGGTCAGTAGTGACATTGTTGTTGAACTATACTAATTTTATACTAACACTGATAACGGTCGGGCGTGACATTGGTGTTCAACTACACTACCTTTATACTAAGAATGATAACGGTCGAGAATGATATTGGTGTTCAGCTACATTACCTTTATACTAAGAATGATAACGGTCGGGAGTGACATTGATGTTAAACTATACTAATTTTATACTAACACTGATAACGGTCGAGAATGATATTGGTGTTCAGCTACATTACCTTTATACTAAGAATGATAACGGTCGGGAGTGACATTGGAGTTAAACTATACAAATTTTATACTAACACTCATAACGGTCAGGAGTGACATTGGTGTTAAACTATACTAATTTTATACTAACACTGATAACGGTCGGGAGTGACATTGGTGTTCAACACACTACCTTTATACTAAGAATGATAACGGTCGGGAGTGACATTGGTGTTAAACTATACTAATAATTTTATACCAACACTGATAACGGTCGGTAGTGACATTGGTGTTCAACTACACTATTTTTATACTAAGAATGATACAGGGTGCATCCTGTATTTGCACCCTGTAAATTACGATAATATATTTATTTGTTATCTAAACTTCTTATATTATATAAGAATAATAATCCTCTCTACTGCAAAGAATCAACTACTCAGGTGCATGAATATTAGCTCTGAAATACTCTGGCCAATACCACCGTACAAATATGTATTGGTGGCTGGGTGGGTCCGTACTACCGTACATGCATGAATGTGTGGGTGGGTCAGTACCAGTGTATAAGTATTGTTGGCTGGGTGGGTCAGTACTACCGTACGTGCATGAATGTGTGGGTGGGTCAGTACTACCGTACGTGCATGAATGTGTGAGTGGGTCAGTACCAGTGTATATGTATTGGTGGATGGGTGGGTCAGTATTACAGTACGTGCATGGATGTGTGGGTGGATCAGTACCAGTGTATATGTATTGTTGGCTGGGTGGGCAGTACTACCGTACGTGCATGAATGTGTGGGTGGATCAGTACCAGTGTATATGTATTGGTGGATGGGTGGGTCAGTATTACAGTACGTGCATGGATGTGTGGGTGGATCAGTACCAGTGTATATGTATTGTTAGCTGGGTGGTCAGTACTACCGTACGTGCATGAATGTGTGGGTGGGTCAGTACTACCGTACGTGCATGAATGTGTGAGTGGGTCAGTACCAGTGTATATGTATTGGTGGATGGGTGGGTCAGTATTACAGTACGTGCATGGATGTGTGGGTGGGTCAGTACCAGTGTATATGTATTGTTGGCTGGGTAGTCAGTACTACCGTACGTGCATGAATGTGTGGGTGGATCAGTACCAGTGTATATGTATTGGTGGATGGGTGGGTCAGTATCACAGTACGTGCATGGATGTGTGGGGGGATCAGTACCAGTGTATATGTATTGTTGGCTGGGTGGGCAGTACTACCGTACGTGCATGAATGTGTGGGTGGGTCAGTACTACCATACGTGCATGAATGTGTGGGTGGGTCAGTACTACCGTTCGTGCATGAATGTGTGAGTGGGTCAGTACCAGTGTATATGTATTGGTGGATGGGTGGGTCAGTATTACAGTACGTGCATGGATGTGTGGGTGGATCAGTACCAGTGTATATGTATTGTTGGCTGGGTAGGCAGTACTACCGTACGTGCATGAATGTGTGGGTGGGTCAGTACCACTGTATATGTATTGGTGGATTGGTGGGTCAGTATTACAGTACGTGCATGAATGTGTAGGTGGGTCAGTACCAGTGTATATGTATTGGTGGATGGGTGGGTCAGTATTACAGTACGTGCATGTATGTGTGGGTGGGTCAGTACCAGTGTATATGTATTGTTGGCTGGGTGGGTCAGTACCGGTGTATATGTATTGGTGGCTGGGTGGGTCAGTACTACCGTACGTGCAGGAATGTGTGGGTGAGTCAGTACCAGTGTATATGTATTGGTGGCTGGGTGGGTCATACTACCGTACGTGCATGAATGTGTGGGTGGGTCAGTACCAGTGTATATGTATTGGTGGATTGGTGGGTCAGTATTACAGTACGTGCATGAATGTGTAGGTGGGTCAGTACCGGTGTATATGTATTAAGGAGTGACGTTGGAGTTAAACTATACTAATTTTATACTAACACTGATAACGGTCAGGAGTGACATTGGTGTTAAACTATACTAATTTTATACTAACACTGATAACGGTCGGGAGTGACATTGGTGTTAAACTATACTAATTTTATACTAACACTGATAACGGTCGGAAGTGACTTTGGTGTTCAACTACACTACCTTTATACTAAGAATGATAACGGTCGGGAGTGACATTGGTGTTCAACTTTACTATACTAATTTTATACTAACACTGATAACGGTCGGGAGTGACATTGGTGTTCAACTACACTAATTTTATACTAACACTGGTAACAGTCGGGAGTGACATTGGTGTTCAACTACACTACTGTTATACTAACACTTACTAGTCATGGTCGGGAGTGACATTGGTGTTAAACTACACTAATTTTATACTAACACTGGTAACAGTCGGGAGTGACATTGGTGTTCAACTACACTACTTTTATACTAACACTGGTAACAGTCGGGAGTGACATTGGTGTTCAACTACACTACCTTTATACTAAGAATGATAACGGTCAGGAGTGACATTGGTGTTAAACCACACTAATTTTATACTAACACTGATAACGGTCGGAAGTGACATTGGTGTTCAACTACACTACATTTATACTAAGAATGATAACGGTCGGGAGTGACATTGGTGTTCAACTACACTACCTTTATACTAAGAATGATAACGGTCGGGAGTGACATTGGTGTTCAACTACACTACCTTTATACTAAGAATGATAACGGTCGGGAGTGACATTGGTGTTAAACTACACTAATTTTATACTAACACTGATAACGGTCGGGAGTGACATTGGTGTTAAACTACTCTAATTTTATACTAACACTGATAACGGTCGGAAGTGACATTGGTGTTCAACTACACTACCTTTATACTAAGAATGATAACGGTCGGGAGTGACATTGGTGTTAAACTACACTAATTTTATACTAACACTGATAACGGTCGGGAGTGACATTGGTGTTCAACTACACTACCTTTATACTAAGAATAATAACGGTCGGGAGTGACATTGGTGTTAAACTACACTAATTTTATACTAACACTGATAACGGTCGGGAGTGACATTGGTGTTAAACTATTCTAATTTTATACTAACACTGATAACGGTCGGAAGTGACATTGGTGTTCAACTACACTACCTTTATACTAAGAATGATAACGGTCGGGAGTGACATTGGTGTTAAACTATTCTAATTTTATACTAACACTGATAACGGTCGGAAGTGACATTGGTGTTCAACTACACTACCTTTGTACTAAGAATGATAAAGGTCGGAAGTGACATTGGTGTTCAACTACACTACTTTTATACTATGACTGGTAACTTTCGGGAGTGACACATTCACTGTAACCTCGATTATTGGGAAACCGAAGCCAAATGTGTAAAAGATGCTTTATACAGTAAGTGTACTGAATAATATTGTTATTTGTTTTTATACTGCACACAACGTGGACGCGCATGTTACATAGGCCTATAACTGAGAGTCGGAATATTGCTGTAGTCAAGGCAACTGTCAACACTGGTATTGACTGTGCGAGTGTGCGTTGTCTCTCCAACTAATGGACCATTCTCATGCTCTTGAACAATCACTGAAATCAATGTTTCGTGAGTTTCTTGTGAAGTAGTACCAACTTCAATGGGTATTGAATGATTTATCATTTCATTTATGATTTATCTATGGACTTTAATAGGAAATGCTTTTCCAATCGGAACAATACTCTTTAATGGTATTATTTAACGTCTTTGTGAGTATTATTCCATAGGAAAACTATTTTATATACAATTCTATACAACGGTTGTTACAATGTATACAGTTCAAGGACATGTGTACAACTGCTTGCATTTTATTGCTACAAAATCTACGTTTGCCTACTCTAATGTTTAGTACCTATATTTTTAATATTTTGACTATTTGTTTTTTGTCGTAAACATCAACAATACTTATACACTGGTACTGACCCACCCACACATTCATGCATGTACGGTAGTACTGACCCACCCAGCCACCAATACATATTTGTACGGTGGTATTGGCCAGAGTATTTCAGAGCTAATATTCATGCACCTGAGTAGTTGATTCTTTGCAGTAGAGAGGATTATTATTCTTATATAATATAAGAAGTTTAGATAACAAATAACTATATTATCGTAATTTACAGGGTGCAAATACAGGATCTGTATTTGCAGGGTCTATTATACAGGTTTTATTGTTTATAAGGGTTTTAGTATAATTTTGGAATATTATTCCAAACATAAAAACTAACAAAACATATTTCCAATAGCATTTTCCATCTCGCTTATTTTACCGTCTGCCTATAAGTATTGATTTTTTTTTAATGTCTATACCTCAAAAATTTTTTGAGTGTTTAATGTAAATTTCACATGTATAAAATGATTTTCATTTACTATGGTCATAAGAACTTAATTAAACAGCTTTTTTTTTTTTTTTTTTTTTTTTTGTAATTTATATTACACTGTTTAGAAATTTCCAACGTTCACAAACTATGACCTAAAACCACTAATCATATTGGAAATTGTTAATACTAAGTTATGCTGGAAAGTAATTTTAAAAACAATGATATGTATTTTTATTTAACTGGTAAATAAATTATATGCAATGGAAAATGTATGTGGTATGATCTAAGAAATGTATTAAAATAACATATGTTCCTTTTAATTAAGAAGAAGGATAACTATTTTCTACACCTAATAGGAATCCAACATTTTATTGTTACATATACTTTAAATTAGGATCATAAGTCTCAACGTCATTATCAATGACTGACTACCTTCTTCTTTCAAGCAATCCCTCTCGTATTTCTTGAATCGTAGAGGCTGCTTCAACAATCCATAACATCTTCCACGGGCGTTGAATACAATATATCCTTAATGTACATACATAAGAAGAAATATGTCGGGGTAATTGCAGGGGATCTTAGAGGCCAGGGTACCCTTGTAGTGAGTTTCACATGAGCCTTCTGTTGTATCGTCATTTTGATACCTACAATATTTTTCTTGTATTCAATTAAACGTGTTCTAACAGCTCTGGCAACATATCTTTCAAAAATACATTATAAACGTTGTTATTAAGCTGTCCAGTTAAAATATATTAACTAATTAATTTGTAAACTAAATTGCAAAACTAAAGCAAAAGCAATGCCGTAGTGTAAGAATGGATGCTATGGAGATTTTCCAGGGCTGTTTTAGATGAATATGCTTAGTGTTTAGGGACAGACCTCTTAGGTAAAAGTGGATTTGTCTGTAGACAACATTGTTGTTTGAAAATCATGATTATTATTTATTTGTCTATAAACGATTGTGCTAAGTGAACACTTCAACCTGTTGAACCCGAAATGGCTTTGATGAATCATGTTTCACCTGACACAATGATTAGTACCTACAGCACTTATACTTATACGAGGAGTATCCTCAAACTTTGATGAATCATGTTTCACCTGACACAATGATTAGTACCTACAGCACTTATACTTATACGAGGAGTATCCTCAAACTTTGATGAATCATGATTCACCTGACACAATGATTAGTACCTACAGCACTTATACTTATACGAGGAGTATCCTCAAACTTTGATGAATCATGTTTCACCTGACACAATGATTAGTACCTACAGCACTTATACTTATACGATGAGTATACTCAAACTGTTCTATAACTTTTTCCTAAAAATAAGGATTACGAGGAGTCTGAATGAAACATATTCACTTTAAATTTTCCAATATCTCTTAATGGGATATGAATTGCTAGACTTGTTTGCCGATTTTGACACTACCTGTTTGTCTTTGAGTAGACCATTACTGCATTTCCTCTAGCGACTCCATAAGAAAAACGTATATTAGGGTATTCCTCCAATGTATACATCACAATGAATTAATAATTTCATAAACTAAAAAAACTGTTCTGCTACTAAGAAAAGTAACTCAACTATGACTAAACTAAACCAGTGTCTAATGAAAGCTTATCAATAGGTGTTGGAATTTCGCAAGCACCACAAATTATTTGCCAATTATTTGTAACTTATATTCTCTACTTAGGTCTTTCCATTGTATTTCTGATATTATTATTCAAACTTCAAACAAACGGTATTATATGTTTGAACATTAAATAAATAACATTAATTTGTCCTAGATCATTTTTACTATAGTTTGCATATTATGTTTTCTAGGGATTTTAAATATAACCCATTTTTAAACGGAGTTATAAATATTAAGAAAATTAATTGCACAATTACATACTAGTAACATTAGTAAGTATATGAAATATTATACATGTAAAACTTAGGGTTCTTGAAATAACATTTTTGATTAAAAAATATCATAAACTTACAAGCATGTGGCTAAAAAAGTGACATATACTGTACTGTTAGACGATTTTTTTCGTTTAGAATAAAATTCTAAAATGTTGACAGAGAGTTTATAAACAACCGTGTATATTACGTGAAGTGTTTTATATCAACTTAAAATAAAACTGTAATAACACATTGCGATGAAGTTTTAGAGAACTTCTGCTTAAATTCTCCAAGAAATTTTAATTTTACCCTGTTAAATTTTAAATCTTGATAAATGCTATCAACCTCTATTTAATTTTGAACATAATAATACGAAAGATGAGTCTAATTTTTGCGGGGTGAAAACACTGTATAATCTATTATTATGGCCAAAAAGAATTTCATATTGATTGTATTGTTTTTCCAGTTAGTATATTTTGCTCTGTTTTAAATTCGATATTCTTACTGAAAATGTTCACAATGGAGACGTATTTGATTACTGTACCGTTGTCCATTTAATATCAGCAAGATTGATTCTCTTCCCGCCACATTTATCATTCAACATTCTATTGTGAAGAATGGCAGAGTCCATTCAGTAGTGGCCTGGTCCACTGCATTCAATTCTCAAACTCTCAGGTATTCCGAGTCCAGAAAATGTCTTCCAGTTTGGCCACTCTGATTACATTAGGTTACATTAAGTAACCTTTGAATTTTGGTTCATAATTCAGAATTTAATGTTCATAAATGAAGAACAAATCTGAATGTTCTAAGATTAATCTCTGGGCACAACCATTAGTCATTGAAAAGTTTAATATAAGAAACACATTGATAATTGAGATTTAAATATAAAGGGTCTCTTTAAAGTCCAACCACCCTTCTATTAACTTTGTTATGAATAGAGATTAAGTGATTTACTTCAGGGAAAGTTTATATGATCAACTGTGGGGTTTTTATCTATGAAAAATTTCGACCCCCTCTGATAAATTTCCTGAAACATTGTTTTATTGGCTTCTAGAGGTTTCAAATGAATTACTTGGTCTTGTTTTAATTCTTATGACATGCATAGTTACGATACATTACTTACACAAATATAACACATATATTTTAACTATGCGTGCAATAAGAATTACAACAATACCAAGTAATTAATTTTAAGACCTGTAATAGCCAAGAAAAAAATATATACGAGTATATAAGATAATTGAGAACAACTTTTTTTTCTCGAAAAGTCAGAATAATTCTAAAATGCATAAAACTGATATAAAAAATAATTCTTATCAACCAAGTATTCAGTAGTAAGTTAGATATATTAACGGGATTTTGAATAAAACTAATAATAATGGATTAAATTTGATGTATTTACAAATCCGGTGCTTTTTTGTTCCAATTAGGATAACAATTATTGTAAAAATAATGTTATAATGTTAAAACGCATATGCTTAAAACGTAAAACTAAACGAAGAAAATAATGGTGTCATCATATTTTTCGTAGGCACTTAGTCCCTCAAAAAAAAAAAAAAAAAACTTCAAACTCGGATGCATATAATTTCTGTGCCGACAGTAGGCCACTTACATTTATAAATTACCCTCTCAGACTATAATTTCAACTCAGTTGTTAATCACTTCACTCGTGTGATCATTTATGCACTATTTAATATTCACACGAGCGTCAATGTCATAAATATGAATTTGAATGTGAATCTGAATTTATTTGAATGGTTGGAGTGACACTGGAATTATATGGGTATTTTAAGTCTTTATTAGGACTGTTTATAACTACAAACAGCAAAGAAAATTTAACTCAACATCAAAACATGCAGGAAGGCTAGTATTTAGGAAGATTACTAAATTACTTCACTTCTTATGGTAAATTACTTCACTTCTTATGGTAAATTACTTCACTTCTTGTGGTAAATTACTTCACCTCTTGTGGTAAATTACTTCACTTCTTGTGGTAAATTACTTCACTTCTTGTGGTAAATTACTTCACTTCTTATGGTAAGTTACTTCACCTCTTGTGGTAAATTACTTCACTTCTTGTCGTAAATTACTTGACTTCTGGTAAAGTAGTGTGAGTGAGATACTGCAAGTAGTGTGAGTGGGATACTGCAAGTAGTGTGAGTGAGATACTGCAAGTAGTGTGAGTGAGATACTGCAAGTAGCGTGAGTGAGATACTGCAAGTAGTGTGAGTGGGATACTGCAAGTAGTGTGAGTGAGATACTGTAAGTAGTGTGAGTGAGATACTGCAAGTAGTGTGAGTGAGATACTGCAAGTAGTGTGAGTGGGATACTGCAAGTAGTGTGAGTAAGATACTGCAAGTAATGTGAGTGAGATACTGCAAGTAGTGTGAGTGAGATACTGCAAGTAGTGTGAGTAAGATACTGCAAGTAGTGTGTGAGATACTGCAAGTAGTGTGAGTGAGATACTGCAAGTAGTGTGAGTAAGATACTGCAAGTAGTGTGAGTGAGATACTGCAAGTAGTGTGAGTAAGATACTGCAAGTAGTGTGAGTGAGATACTGCAAGTAATGTGAGTGAGATACTGCAAGTAGTGTGAGTGAGATACTGCAAGTAGTGTGAGTGAGATACTGCAAGTAGTGTGAGTGAGATACTGCAAGTAGTGTGAGTAAGATACTGCAAGTAGTGTGAGTGAGATACTGCAAGTAATGTGAGTGAGATACTGTAAATAAATTTAATATTGTGATTTTACGTTATACAGTTCACTAGGGGTGCTCCCTAGTTTTTAAGTAAAATTCAAGTCAATCGCAGTAACAAGAAGTAATATTTTGTATTTTTTGTTTTATTAATGATAATCGTTTTTAATTTGGAAACATAATTGCCATTCATAAGATGTTTAATCAGTTCAAATCTTTCCATTCTTCAAACACTTTTAAAATGTTTTACACCCTTTATTTTTACCATTTTTAAGAATTATTGAAACGTCGAAAACCAAATTTCAAAAAGAAAGAAACTACTGTCATTAATATTCTCACAGATCAAGTTCATAAGTTCCAGCTGACACCGGACACGTCATTCATTGAGATCACCGTTGTGAGTAATATTTTAAGTTATAATTACCTTGTTTTCACATTGTCATCCATCATTGTGACAAAACTTACTTCAAATATAGCAACCAGTAACTAGAAACACTAAATTAGTTTAGTACGAACTTTAATATTGTTTCTATTTGTATTACTATAAAATGAACAGAATATAACTAATGTTGCGCAGGAGGCATTTTATATTATGCAACATAAAATAGTTTCCTATTTCAAGCTATAGATTATTATAAGATAATATTTATTTACACTGAGATGACTCATCTTTAAAAAAAAATAATGCTGTAAATACGGAAACCATTCTCAATTTTAGGACCAAGGTTTCCAATTCGGTAAGTAGGTAATTTTATTCTTTTTATTTGTGATAAAAATAATAATAAGCCTACAGTTCATAAAATATATTAAAAGGTCAACATTGTTGTACAATAGCCCTTGTTTTATTATTTTGTTAACTTTATGTCTGTTTTAGAATAGATAAACCACAAATAAATATTTATTTCAATAAAATTAGTAGAGTGCTTTATTACATACCAACTCCCAACATTTGAAAATTATACATTTACTTGTGTCAGCCTGTTAATTGAATGAATAGATTCCTCTTCAAAGAACTTAACTCTTGGTGATACATATGTAATTACATTTCGAGTTACATGTTACCACTTTCTTACCAACCAAAATATTTTTTCACATGAACATTTTATATTAATGTAAACTTAATGCCTTAATTATTTTTTAATTTAACTATTATTTTACGAATAATGTAAAGGAGCTAATTATTATTTAACATAATACATCCATGTCTCAATTAGTTTCTTAAACTTCTTTTAATGGTTCCTACTTTTAAGTAGGTTTTATATATAGTTTTTTAATATTTCCTACTTTAATTTATATTTCAGAGACTTAACTATAGTGTTTAGTTAATTAATACATTCATGCAACATCTTACAATGTAAGTGCTTTAGGAATGTATTTCTTAAAATAGCATTGGATCCATAATTCAATAAACATGAAATAATAATGTACTAATAGATGTATATAGAGCAATGAAAACCAACTTCATCATACAAATGCCATTATACTGTAAATTTACTTTACATTATTAACATACAAAATGTAATAAAATTCGTACTACGAATATATTTCTTATTGCCTTAGTCTTTAGGTATGCTTTTATTATTGTATAGCCTTTATTTTATTCAAAAGCACATCAATTTATATATTCTATATATTCTAACGTTTGCTCCTTTATTAAGCGACTGAGGTTATTCTTCGATATGACAATATAATATCGAATGTTTTCATAGTTGCACTAAATTATTGCATGTTAACTGCCATCATGCATATCGTGGCATTTACGTTCCTGTATGGTACATGTAACTGAATAGACACAGAGGGTAGTCAAGGCAACTAACTGTCAACACCAGTATTGCCTGTGGGTTGTTCCTCTGTCTGGTGGACCATCCCCTGAGTTTTCAAAATATCACTGATACAAACCAAATACAATCAATATAATTTTTCTTAAATATCTGTAATACAAACCTTTTTTCAAATGACTTTGGTCACTCTTATTAACTATTAATACTTATATTAAATTTAAAATACATACTACAATAACGTAATATATTATCTACTAAACAATAGACTTACATAGGTTGACTGGATATAAATAAACCCAATCTTTTAACATTTTGATGATAAAAATATATTAATAATCATAACTAAATGCAAAAATCATTCCTATTAAAAGCTGTTATGCAATCTTTTTTCGCATATTTCCTAAATAATGATATACAAAACAGGACGTAACTGAATTTTAATTGTACTTAGATTGGTATATTTATAAATAATAGCAAGTAGCTTTGACAGCAAAAAGGGCTGAATCTAAACGAAGTATCAAAACCATATAATGGTCTGATTGTAGGCTGTGAGAGGTCTGATACTCATTATACATCGTCCGACCAACAGCCACCACCACACAGACACAAAACCATATAATGGTCTGATAGTAGTAAGCTGTGGGACGTCTGATACTCATTAGACATCGTCCGACCAATATCCACCACCACACAGACACAAAACCATATAATGGTTTGATAGTAAGCTGTAGGAGGTCTGATACTCATTAGACATCGTCCGACCAATAGCCACCACCACACAGACACAAAACTATATAATGGTCTGATTGTAGGCTGTGGGAGGTCTGATACTCATTAGACATCGTCCGACCAATAGCCACCACCACACAGACACAAAACTATATAATGATCCGATTGTAGGCTGTGGGAGGTCTGATAGTCATTAGACATCGTCCGACCAATAGCCACCACCACACAGACACAAAACCATATAATGGTCTGATTGTAGGCTGTGGGAGGTATGATACTCATTATACATCGTCCGACCAATAGCCACCACCACACAGACACAAAACCATATAATGGTCTGATTGTAGGCTGTGGGAGGTCTGATAGTCATTAGACATCGTCCGACCAATAGCCACCACCACACAGACACAAAACCATATAATGGTCTGATTGTAGGCTGTAGGAGGTCTGATACTCATTGCACATCGTCCGACCAATAGCCACCACCACACAGACACAAAACCATATAATGGTCCGATTGTAAGCTGTGGGAGGTCTTATACTCATTAGACATCGCCCGACCAATAGCCACTACCACACAGACACAAAACAATGTTCTAACACAGTAATACTTGAGCAAGCACTATGTTGGTGTTAAAATGAATAAAAAACAAACTTTGATATCTACAAGAATCAGTCCCCGAATAGCTTGGTTACATTACTACATGTGATTATTTTAAGGAACCTTTGTTATGAATCTTAGGTGTTTTCCTTAAATAGTTTTCCACTTAACAGTCCCAATTCTCTTCTAGTCACTAAAAGTAGGTATATCTTGTGTTGAAAAACTAGTATTTTAAAACTATAGTTCATATTTAATTTATTCGTGTTCACAGGGCTATATAATGCCAATAACGAGATTGTCATACATGCATTATGCCTGGTAGAGTTCAGAACGGTTCACCAGGGGTGGAATAATTTAGAGGCAATTATTGAACATACGAGCGAGTATGCGTACATTATCTCGCTCATGTGCACTTAACTATTGTGTACTAAAACCAGCCCGCTTTGTATGCTGAATACAATTATATAATTGTGAAGTTGTATTTATAGGCAATTGGATATTTGCGTCAGATATAATGAGCTCTTTACCTGTAAATTACCAAATACCACATACTGACAGTCCTGTGTCTATTATTTTCAAACAGAAAACACTACGTAGTTGTCTAATATACGAAAATGAGTTATAAAATTATTCTTGTATGTAAGAACTTACATTTAGTTGAGATTATAATGTATGTACTATGGCCAATGACGATTTTATTGAATGTTAATATTTCGTACTAAAATATATGTCGCTATCACCAAGTGATAAATTTAAAACTTAAGGTACTCAATATAACCTATAAGAGTTAGGAGACTCGTAATCTGAAAGAAAAATCTACAAATAGAAATTATATAAGGAACTAAATAGTTAAAGTCTTGTTCCGTCTTAGCAGGTTTTCATACGGCTAGTTATGGGTTTGCACGACTAGTAAACGATGGCTGTTCAATTACCCCCACATTCAGAGTACCTCATGCTCGAACGAGTTGGTGGGTGTGTGGGATCATCAATGCCACATGGGAATGAGTGAAAAGGTGAACATGAATACAGGAGAACTTTGTTTTGTAAAACTATAATATTTATCACGGGTCAGAAAATCGAGTTTAAACGAAGGTGCCATGTTTTAACATTTCCCAATAAAGACAGTATAGTGATTTGCCTTTTATATATCAACGTGTAGCTACGCTTTAAATAACATAGTAATACATATTTATGTCCATCAAATAACCCTAAATGTATTAAACAGCAGCAGTCATTTAACCGGTTTAGTTCTCTGAAAAGTAGTTGACTTAAAATCAATATTTTATGTAAAACAAAGCACTTATTTCTGTAATGGGAAGGATAATAGAATGGTAGATAGAAATATTTTTTTCAATTTTAGATAGAATGGAGATAATTTTACAATTTTATTATTGTCCCTTTAACTCTTTAACTAACTAAAGTTATAGTCTCAAAACTGTCAAAAACATTAATTTCTGAAAAAGCCAAAATTTAAAAGATTACTCACTGTACCCAACAGCAATCTTTGTGGTAATGTTAAGAGATATTTTCTGTACTCCGAACACCTGAGAGTTTGAGCGCAGTCGAATTGAATGCAGTGGACCAGGCCACTGCTGAATGGACTCTGCCATTGTTCACAATAGAATGTTGAATGATAAATGTGGCGGGAGGAGAATCAATCTTGCTGATATTAAACGGACAGCGGTGCAGTAATCAATTACGTTCTCATTGTGAAATGTATTGGGAAGAATACCTGGTTTTGAAAACCGAGCAGACATTAACTGGAATAACAAAACAATCAATTAGAAATTCGTTTTGGAGAGCATAATAGCTCGTAATAACATAGTTTTCATCCAACGGAACATTGAACAAATCTAAAAATGTACATATGAAGGTCTGTAAATGTTGCTATAGCAGTTGTGGCAACTTAAACGGTTATAGTAAGATAACAATGCATGTGTTACGAACATTTCAGTTTCAGCATTAGCACAGTCTATAATATGCACAGTCCTTACCCTTCAGAAAAATGCCAAATGGCTGATGATAGCGATCCTAGTGGTGGCAAAGCAGAGCTACGATATATCTCCACTAGGTGGCATGTCAGTGCACTTAAGTTGCAATATATATTGTGTTTAAATATTCAAACCAAATAGTTTATTTGCTTACCGTGCCACCTGGCAGCTTTAACACCGCTTGGAGCGCTAGCATCGCTTGGATGACAAATAAAACAGCTTAACTTCACTTCTGTATTTTAATATTACACTGTGGTATGATTTTTTTAAAATGTTACAAAACTGCATTTTTAAGATAGTGAAATTTTTTATTTATACCTACATAAAATGTTATTCATTTAAAAAGACATTTTTATAAAAAAATCCGCAAAAACAATAATAAACTAGTATATTTACAGAATATACGTTATTTATTATATCAGAACAGTAATATAATAAATATAGATAGTAGAAAAAGGCTCAGATACATAAATACTATCCCTAATGAATAAACAAATATGATTCATATTAATAAAAATAAAGAAACACTGACACTAAGAGTATGTTGCTAGTAATGTGAAGCTATACAAACTGTGCAATAAAATTTTAGTTAAAAAGCAGCCATGTATAAGGCTTATAACAAAATTTTATCCATCATACTATGTGCAATCTAAAAAGAAAAAAACTCTATAATTAAAGAGCTTATACTATAATGAAGAATGTTTTTTTTTTTTTATTTGGGGACCTTTAACTATTATTACTGTGATTACAATTTTATATGGATTTCCCACTTAACTTAACTCATCATTACAATTCCTTTGACGAAATTATGAATATTTTAGTGGGGTTATTTCCATTTGATACACTTTGATGAACAGTAAAGTGCATTTACATCTTACCTGCTGTCATCAGACGTAGAACTACACTTTTCAAAACTACAGCTATAAGAAACGTTTAAATGGTGAAATCGAATTTAAAATTCTTCCTATTAGATTCATTCATAAATATATATATTTGTATTAAAGTTATTATATAAAACAAAATCTGAGCACCCTTTAACATTTAATTTAACGTACCGTATAATTGTTTCGAATGTTGGGTTTCTCTTTTGTATTAACTTTGTTGATCTTTTGTCCCCCAACCCAACAACTTAATCAACAATCTTTTGTATCTTTTGTTGATTAAGTTTGTTGGGATTTTATTGGTTATGTATATAAATTTCAAGTTCTTCTTGAGTCTTTTGCTTTTGAATCGAATTTTAGATATGTCATATTGGTTTTCATGTTTGTGTAGTTGTGATTATTGCTTAGTAAGTGTTCTGTAAAAGAAGATTTCATTGAAGTTCTGTTCTTTGACTTTAGAGCTGTATGTGTTCATTAAAGCTGCATTTAAATAATCGTCTTGTCTGTCCAATATAATATTTTGGTCAGTCTGAACATTTAATTTTGTAAACTCCTGATTTGTAAAATATTTCTTGATTTTTATGTAATTTTGAAGTGGAATTCTGTTGTATCAGGTCAAATGCGTTGTTATTGGTTTTAAAACCAATTTTTTTCTTTTATTTTTTTAATGTTTTTCTAATTGCTTTATTAAGCACTGGTATTGGGGGAATACAGATGAAAACTATATTGTCTGGTTCTTCTTGACAAATGTTTCTGCTTTTTATTTTATGTAATATTTTTTCAATTGCAGAATATTTGTAACCATTAGTCACTACTATTTGCTTGATTATTATTTTAATCAATTTAATTTGTTAAAAATTTAATCAACACCATGTTAATACAAAAAATAAACGCAATATTCGAAACAATTATACATATAATAAACAACACACACTATGACCAATAACCACTAATTCACAAAAATTGCCAATTTGCCATACGTTTCCTTTAGAACTTTTTATTTAATTTTATTTGTTTTTTAACAGTTTAGAAAGTGTAAAACTCTTGACAAACAAACACTAAGTAAGACTTTTACTTCCACCGAAACTCAAGGTGATTAATAAAATGTTGATTTACAAATGATTATTCTACAAGTAATGAGAAAATAATTTAACTTTTATAACTCACTTAGCTAGTGTAAGAAACCAGGACCTGGAATAACTATTTACATTGATGAAAGTGCAACACAAGTTTATTTTCACAGAATATCATCTTGACAGTCCCTTCCAAAAGTATTACATTTATCTTATCTTATTTTACAATTATACACCTACTTTAATATACCCTTCTCGTCCAATAATAGACTATACAAATTATTAGTTTTAGAAATCTTCAGTAAAATTACTACTAACATTGGCTTCAATATACAGTCTGGTAAACCAATAAATTCAAGAAATATTATTTTACAAGAAGCACCAACACACTCCTATACTATTAAATCACAATCCTCTAAATAATGATATAAACGTCACATTAAGAATCCAACTAAACACGTATTAAACAAGCGAAACGTCTATACTAACAAGTGAAAACTATACTTTCAATAACAAGTTATACTCAAGAAATAATCAATAAATCAATTCCAATCAAAATTAACAATCAAACAATAATATACCAACGACCTTACAAACTATGACGTCCTAATCAATTTACCCTACAATTCAAGTTATATTACTTTACAAATTAAATTATACAAGATTCAATCCCGTCAATCAATGAATTATATTTTTATTATTTACATTAGGATTATTATTATCTCACTATATAAGTAATGTACAGCCCGTCGGCTTACGCTTTGGTGTACGACAAACATATACTGAACGCCCTTATTAAACTTCTTTTCGTCTACCAATTTATATTTTCATTCACCTTAAACCCTGGAGGTGATAAACAAATTTTGACATACCCCTGGAAATCTATGTCTCCTGCAGGTATGGGGTGTCACCGGGACGTAATGGATACGGCGTCCGCTCGTCCCTCAGGTCAGGTGGGCCACCCCAAGGAGTGGTATCGTTGCTCCAAGTCCTCCCCTTAGCTCGTCCCGTGGTTGCTCTGCATGGTGGGTTGACGAAGTTTAGGTAGTTGGACCTCCAGGTGCTGGTTCTCTCTCTTGGTCTACATCCTGAAGTCCCATCACTTCCAGATCCTCCTCAGACTCCCCTTTTTCTTCCCAACTCTTTCCCTAGTATCTCTCCCCCCGGTCACTCACTGGACACGCCTCCGATATCGAAAACACCAATTACTATAGGTGATCCTTTTACGGATCATCCTATAGGCCCGTTTGTTTCGTGATGAGCGGGACCATCTCCCTTCTGGAGCTATTGCTGATACTCTGCCGTGTCAGCATTCATCGGCCTAATTTTTGGTGAGTTTAATTTTTTTATTCTGATTATCATGATTCTTAATTTTTGATTCTTATTCTTACAAATGAGACGCCGACACAACGTTGTGCGTATTTTAAGGCGAATATGAATGGTTTTATGAGTGTAGGATGAGTGTAGTCTGGTTACTAACTGAGTTCAACTGTTCCTCAGAAAGGGCAATTTATTAATATCCCAACAGCCAGGGCAACTAAGGGACCTACAGCTTTACGTGGAATCCGAACCACGTATTGCTGGTCTGATTTTCAGCTAGTTGACAAGCCTGATACTCAGTTATCTCCCCCACACAACATACGCACAATGATTACCATGTGTACAGTGCTGACCCTACTTCCTTGACATCCGATCCTTTGCTTTCTGAGTTAGGATGTCCTACTCAAATTTTACCTACTCCACTTCCTGTACCATATTTCCTGTTGTAATTAAACCTCTTTCTCATTCTTACTGTTATTATTTTTTTTACTAAAATGTATTATAAATGTTTGTAATCATGATATAGTGTCATCTAATGTTTTGGTTAAGTAAACCTCAAAGGTTAACAAAAGTAAACACCTATGAAGATGACATAATTACCAAAACCGGTCGATGTTAAATCAACAAAATGTTAAAGGAGCTAAACTGTTGTTTTATATTATAACTTTACTATACATAGCATCCCAATGAATTAAAACGTTTCTATATATATCTCATTGATACATTCGTCATAACTTAAAACATTCACTGAACAATGTTCGGCACACCTAGGTTCTTTTATGTAATTCGTTTTTACTAGCTATTTACTGTTGGACAAATATTTTTATTTACCAATTTTCCAGAAATCCGCACACTAATTATGGATATGGCTTTTAAATTTTATGTTGATATGTTATAAAGCAGATATATTGCAATCATATTATTATAAAATCTTTAATTTTGGTTATTACTTATTTTCGCCTTTGTTGTTCGTTACTTTTTCAACTCACTGTTATAACTATTTTGAGGTATATTATTTTGCATGTAAGCTGATGCAAAAATGTAAAATATTTTTTTTTTAATTGGAGATGTCCGTTGAAAATAAAAATAAAATAAAATATTACCATATAATGTTAACATAAATTCTTGGAATAAAGTAAACATTCAACCCAAGGACCGGGACACTATTCACTCCAGTAGAGAGGGAAATATGTAAATGGCAACATTTAACACCTTTAAGGCTTCATAGCTCAAACACATCAACTATTTGCTTTGATTTGACAAAAGTACGATAAGTCTACATAATTTAAAATATGTATAGTTTTTGTAAGAAAACTCCTTTTTACAGTAAATCGATTCTGCACCTACTTACGTATCCAAGGTGATTTTGAACACGATATGAAATTTATTATTGACTTAATGAATATGTCATGTTTTTAGTGGAGTAATCATAAATTGTATCGTATATTTATTTATTAACCACACAAACACAATGTGTAACGTTACTTGAGATACCATAATACTTGTTTGGTATTTTATTTTATCAAACTAATTTCTTAGTAGACCGTAAAAACTGTTCACATTAAATATAAATTGCAATACATGTTTATAAAAAACGTTTTGAATTAAAGTTCCTAAAAAAGTGTGTTTATGCCCTGTATACAAGACAATGAAAAATATGGCCTGTTTAGTTTACAATTCCCAATAATTGTAGTGTTATAGAGCACAATCGCCATCTTTAGAGACACTATCTGTAGTAAAATAGGCATTCATCATCTTATATGTAAACAGTGGGATAATGTACCATACAGAATGGTATGGTTTAAGATTGGGGTCTCAAACACCACAGAGACCTCAGTAAACCGTTTATGATCGTTCAGAATGAGAAACTCTTTAGGCCTGGCTCGTGGAACTTAATACTTCTAAAAATGGAAAAGATTTTTCACGCACATTTCATGATGAAATTAACACTAACTCTCATTGTTACTCAACACAGCACGAATAAAACAAATTTAATTTGTCGGTGCTTTATTAAACTGATTATTAGGCATGTAAAATTGTTGAACAGTAAATGGCCACATAAAAGCGTATTTCGTTTTTAAATTTTACATATAAGTTAGTTAAAAGCTGGACACCAAAATGTACTACTACAGTTTTCCTTTAATATTTTACTGACAGTTCTTGGTCAGTTTCTCTCTAACGGATTGGTAAGTTAAAAGTATGTATTTAAAA
The DNA here is from genome assembly GCA_035578905.1 of Stictocephala bisonia. Taxonomy (NCBI): domain Eukaryota; kingdom Metazoa; phylum Arthropoda; class Insecta; order Hemiptera; family Membracidae; genus Stictocephala; species Stictocephala bisonia. The sequence goes on along the minus strand of JAQJVL010000515.1, from coordinate 366,848 downwards.
AGAAGGACAAATAGTGGAGTAACGCCTTTGATAAACGACGCCTATTTTAAACATACAGTGTTGATTATGTTGAAGTGTTATGTTTTTAAGTAGTACATAAATGGTATTATATAACTTTGATACCTTCCAGTACTTAAAACTTCAGTCAAATTAACTCCTGTGGTATGAATAATTATAAAAGATCAATTTGATTTATTTGAAAGTAATTTGCCGTACTTTTCATTCAGGTACCATCTAAAATAAAACTAAAGGACATTAAAACAGTGAATACACACTGAAACAGGAACTCAAAATAAAATATACTCCTCTTCAATAAAATTAAACTGTATTAAAACAATTGATAAAGCAGGGTAGTAAATAAAACATAGTATAGTACAATTAAATTTAATAACTTTACTAATTTTTATTCTTTAAAACCAGTTTTATCAACAAAATTCGGTTAAGAACTTTAGAACAAGATGTTAACACTTTCAAGTCTTGTTAAAGGAGAAAGAGGGCAATCACACACCTTAAAGTCAGAGTCTATTTGATTCAACCAATAAGGAACCTATGAATTAAAACAGCTGACACAAATTATAAATCAGCTTGTGGCCTTTGGAAAATACTACAAAATATTTTTTTACAAAATTAATGCTGCAGTAATAAGGCGTTGTTTAACTATGAATCTATTGAACATAGTTTTTAACACTAAACAGAGATTTTCTGTTTTCTTCATATTCTCTGTAATTTATAGGGCAATGGTTATGTTTGCCTTTAGGCTACGAGATAATATCATTTAAGTTATGAGACTGTAGGTGGATATCATCATACTAAATTCTCTCTTTGGTAACCCTTTTGGTCATATAAATATAGATATTTTTCTTTTAGTTTTTAGGGTTTACTAATATTCTAAAGAGGTTTAAACTGTCCAACTCTTTGTATTCCTTAGACTGATTATTGTAATTTTTTCGCACCCTATTTGTACTGTTGAAACTGTTATTAGAATGTTTAGAATTCAATGTCAGCATGATAACACTGACTAGTGTCATTACAAAGCTACACAGAACCAGTCAACAAGTTGCAGCTGACACCGGACACGTCATTCATAGAGATCTCCGCTGTGAGTAATAGTTTAAGTTATATTTAACTAGTTTCCACATTGTTATCCATCATCGTGACAATACGTGTTTCTAATACATCAAATAGTAACTAGAAACACTAAACTAGTTTAGCACGAACTGTTATATACCTTTCATTACTTTTTCAATCAAATTCGCTGACAATAACTTGTTTATTCATCATTACATGTAGTTCTATATTATATTCATTGACAGTTACATGATGAGTGTTTGTGTATAGTATTGTAGCTGTCATAAATGGAATGGACAGAAATATGCAAACGTGTTGATGTTTGTTAGTAAAGATGACGCAGAAAAAAAGCTGTAAACAGTGTTACCAAGATTAAATTAAACTTTTCGTTGGTTTTTATCATTTTAAGTATGTCCCATCTAAGGGTCAGTTGAAATTCTCATATAGAATCATAGGTAGAGTGTGACATCAAATTAAAGGATTATTAATGAGAAATTAACTGCCGCAAACCTGATCTCGAAAGGGTAAACCTTTTGTCCAGCTTAATGGCCACTTGAATCATATACCCAATTTTACTACTGCAGGTTTTTATCACCAGATAGCTCAACCCCAACAGATATTCCGACCTCACTTTAAAACTCTGTAGTAAAAAGGTACGCAATAAACGCCTCGCTTAAAAAATATCAAAGCATTTGCATTTTTTCTACCCGATACATACTTCCAAATGATAACAGTTATTGTGCAATAATTTAGGATAATTTTCATCCATCACTGGTATATATTATTCACTGAGTTTTAAAATCCAAAAGATTATTTCATCAGAAATGTTTCTCAAATATTTTGTAATATTTTGTATTCACTAAAAGCTAATTGATGCACAAATAATGACCAAGGATTATTTTTTTTAAATATAGCGAAATATATAAATATAAAATACTTAATGGGTTACGAAAAGAATATTTGGAAAGTAAGATAAATACTATCTGTGTTAGTATATACCTGCAGTTGCCTCTGTACGGGTATGGGTTGGCGGGTGGGTCATTACCACTGTACGTGCATGGGTAGGAGGGTGGGTCATTGCCACTGTACATATATGGGTGGGTCATTGGCACTGTACATGTATGGGTGGGCGGGTGGGTCATTTCCACTGTACGTGAATGGGTGGGCGGTTGGGTCATTACCACTGTACGTGGATGGGTGGGCGAGTGGGTCTGGTATAAGTTAATGTGTTGAGATTGTTGCTATTTAATTCCTAAAGACAGTCTCGTTACAGAATTAATCTACTTCATACTTTAATAGTTTATAGAATATTTCTTATGTTACATCGAAGCAGTCATACAAAATGAGTTCAACATCAGATACATATTTGATTACAAATTGAGTTCACCTTATGATCAGATAGGTATCTATGTCAAATAAGGACTTTGAACAATTATGATGAATCCTAACCACGTGGTATTAGTCCTATTTACAGTTAAGTATATTGTGCTTACATGTACAGTTAAGTGGCTGGACTAATACTCAGTTCTCCCCCTTAAAAAGTTGCAGCCAAGATGGACGCCTCAGACGTCTCTAGTGGAGTCTACGCTTACTATATATTATTAAACAGTAACATTTTAATAATGCCAGGATGCTACGTCATTGTTAAAAAACACATAGCTCACAATTTCCTCAACCCTTTGTCCCCAAGTATATGGGTTGGAGATAACATTGGTAGTTGCGGAAAGTTGTAACGAAACAAATTTCAATGAATATTAAAACTATTCGTTACATAATGTACTTTAAACAGTCTTTGACATTTATTGTGTACATTTAAACGTATCAATTTATCCAAAACTAGTATTTCAAAACTTTGGACTTATTTATGCAACTGCAAACTCAAAAACGAACTGACTGGTTCATATTTAATTTATTCACGTTTACAGGGCTGTATAATGCCAATAACGAGATCGTGATACAAGCGTTATGTCTGGTAGAGTTCAGAACGGTTCACCAGGGTTGGAATAATTTAGAGGCAATTATTGAACATGCGAGCGAGTATTCGTACATTATCTCTCTCATGTGAACTTAACTATTGTGCTAAATACAATTATATAATTATGAAGGGTATGTGGAAAATTTATAATAGGATATGTAAATGATGTATAAAAGCGCTCTGTCTCAGTAACTAGATTATAAAATGTTTATGTGCGTATAATAATTGCCAAAGGATAACTCCAGGTGATAAATCAAAATTTACTCATATTACAAATTACATTATAAAATTATGTAGCCTTCCCAAACACGTTCAGTGACGTTGACCTATCAACCCTCCCATAAATGTACAGGGGATTAGTCCCTCCTGCCCTCTCATACACGGACCGTGCTATTGAATCACTTTCTCTCACATACACGTACAGTGGCAATGACCCTCCCGCCCTCTCATACACGGACCGTGCTATTGACTCACTTTCTCTCACATACACGTACAGTGGCAATGACCCTCCCGCCCTCTCATACACGGACCGTGCTATTGACTCACTTGCTCTCACATACACGTACAGTGGCAATGACCCTCCCGCCCTCTCATACACGGACCGTGCTATTGACTCACTTGCTCTCACATACACGTACAGTGGCAATTACCCTCCCGCCCTCTCATACACGGGCCATGCTATTGACTCACTTGCTCTCCCATACACGTACAGTAGCAATGACCCTCCCGCCCTCTCATACACGGACCGTGCTATTGACTCACTTTCTCTCACATACACGTACAGTGGCAATGACCCTCCCGCCCTCTCATACACGGACCGTGCTATTGACTCACTTGCTCTCACATACACGTACAGTGGCAATTACCCTCCCGCCCTCTCATACACGGGCCATGCTATTGACTCACTTGCTCTCCCATACACGTACAGTGGCAATGACCCTCCCGCCCTCTCATACATGGACCGTGCTATTGACTCACTTGCTCTCCCATACACGTACAGTGGCAATGACCCTCCCGCCCTCTCATACATGGACCGTGCTATTGACTCACTTGCTCTCACATACACGTACAGTGGCAATGACTCTCCCACCCTCTCATACATGGACCGTGTTATTGACTCACTTTCTCTCACATACACGTACAGTGGCAATGACCCTCCCGCCCTCTCATACACGGACCGTGCTATTGACTCACTTGCTCTCACATACACGTACAGTGGCAATGACCCTCCCGCCCTCTCATACACGGGCCGTGCTATTGACTCACTTGCTCTCACATACACGTACAGTGGCAATGACCCTCCCACCCTCTCATACATGGACCGTGCTATTGACTCACTTGCTCTCACATACACGTACAGTGGCAATGACCCTCCCGCCCTCTCATACATGGACCGTGTTATTGACTCACTTTCTCTCACATACACGTACAGTGGCAATGACCCTCCCGCCCTCTCATACACGGACCGTGCTATTGACTCACTTGCTCTCACATACACGTACAGTGGCAATGACCCTCCCGCCCTCTCATACACGGACCGTGCTATTGACTCACTTGCTCTCACATACACGTACAGTGGCAATGACCCTCCCACCCTCTCATACATGGACCGTGCTATTGACTCACTTGCTCTCACATACACGTACAGTGGCAATGATCCACCCACCCTCTCATACACGGAACATGCTATTGACTCACTTGCTCTCACATACACGTACAGTGGCAATTACCCTCCCACCCTCTCATACACGGACCATGGTATTGACTCACTTGCTCTCACATACACGTACAGTGGCAGTGACCCTCCTGCCCTCTCATACACGGACCGTGCTATTGACTCACTTGCTCTCACATACACGTACAGTGGCAATGATCCTCCCGCCCTCTCATACACGGAACATGCTATTGACTCACTTGCTCTCACATACACGTACAGTGGCAATTACCCTCCCACCCTCTCATACACGGACCGTGCTATTGACTCACTTGCTCTCACATACACGTACAGTGGCAATGACACTCCCGCCCTCTCATACACGGACCATGCTATTGACTCACTTGCTCTCACATACACGTACAGTGGCAATGACCCTTCCGCCCTCTCATACATGGACCGTGCTATTGACTCACTTGCTCTCACATACACGTACAGTGGCAATGACCCTCCCGCCCTCTCATACATGGACCGTGTTATTGACTCACTTTCTCTCACATACACGTACATTGGCAATGACCCTCCCGCCCTCTCATACACGGACTGTGCTATTGACTCACTTGCTCTCACATACACGTACAGTGGCAATGACCCTCCCGCTCTCTCATACACGGACTGTGCTATTGACTCACTTGCTATCACATACACGTACAGTGGCAATGACCCTCCCACCCTCTCATACACGGACCGTGCTATTGACTCACTTGCTCTCACATACACGTACAGTGGCAATGATCCTCCCGCCCTCTCATACACGGAACATGCTATTGACTCACTTGCTCTCACATACACGTACAGTGGCAATTACCCTCCCACCCTCTCATACACGGACCATGGTATTGACTCACTAGCTCTCACATACACGTACAATGGCAGTGACCCTCCTGCTCTCTCATACACGGACCGTGCTATTGACTCACTTGCTCTCACATACACGTACAGTGGCAATGATCCTCCCGCCCTCTCATACACGGAACATGCTATTGACTCACTTGCTCTCACATACACGTACAGTGGCAATGACCCTCCCGCCCTCTCATCCATGGACCGTGCTATTGACTCACTTGCTCTCACATACACGTACAGTGGCAATGACCCTCCCGCCCTCTCATACACGGACCGTGGTATTGACTCACTTGCTCTCACATACACGTACAATGGCAGTGACCCTCCTGCCCTCTTATACACGGACCGTGCTATTGACTCACTTGCTCTCACATACACGTACAGTGGCAATGACCCTCCCACCCTCTCATACATGGACCGTGGTATTGACTCACCAACACCCACATACACGTACAGTGGCAATGATCCTCCCGCCCTCTCATACACGGACCGTGGTATTGACCCACCCGCTCCCACATACACGTACAGTGGCAGTGACTCTCCCGCCCTTTCATACACGGACCATGCTATTGACCCACCCGCTCCCACATACACGTACAGTGGCAATGACCCTCCCGCCCTCTCGTACATGGACCGTAGTATTGACTCACTCACTCCCACATACACCTACAGTGGCAATGACCCTCCCACCCTCTCGTACACGGACCATGCTATGGACCCACCCGCTTTCACATACACGTACAATGGTAATGATCCACCCTCCTATTCACGTACAGTGGCGAGGAGGAGCTACTTAAGTACCACTGCACGTGTAAGGATGGGGGGTGGTAAATACCAATACAGGTGTAAAGATGGGTGGGTGGGTCAATACCACCGCACGTGTAAGGCTGGACGGGTGATGTATCATTATTCATTTAAAAGAACGGAGATACAATAATTAAACTACACATTAATACCACAGGACGCATATCAACCGAGCATCTGGGTTAACCGAACTAGTCATCAGAAGATGGAAAATAAACGTAAACTATTTTAAAAAGTACAACTACAGCACGACACATAATATAATCGTTTTACAAGCAATCAGTGTCTCTATTAGCTGTTGGTGCTAGGTTAGGTCACTGCAGGGCTGTCACTAGACGTATTTATGATCGGTGTGGTTTAAACTGAGCAAGGTCATGTTTAAAAATCAAGAACTACCCTAATTGGTCGAGGTACGCAGGTGATTAGGTCCAGGGTATTGACGAATTGTGCGGATTTGTTTTAAGCTGGTAGGTGGAGGCCGAGCCTAGAAAGCTTAGAAATAGTATGGCAAAATGTAATGTAAATGTAATAATGTGACGTAACAGCTAGATCTTACAATGAACATTTTATAACTTGAAAACTCTGATTCTTATACATATTTAAAACCATGTATTAAACGCTTCATACGCGAATTATGGACAAGCTATCTTTAACGCACGCATAAAAATGCTTTACAAGAAAATCTACCAATGAAAATTCAAATAAAATTTTAAAATTAGGCTATTCCATTCAGAGGTTATATTATTTTATCCATGTGATGGATGGGAAATCTAATGTGAATAAAAAAATAACTGGTTATTGTAAATTAATAAGTCAACACCATTGGCACACAGTACGTTAGAACAATAATTGTAATAAATATAAGTTTGACAACAATGCAACAGCTGACATTTATATGAACAGCTAATGGACCAGTGTTATGCGTTATGCAAGGCTTCTTCAAACATTTAATTTCAATAATGTAGTGTCATTTCTGGAGATAGGACATTAAATATTCAAAATTATACTATGTTGCAATTACATGTCTATCATAATAATTATTTACTAGTGGTGTAAAAAGTTTTATTTTATCATACAAAATATATTTAATTGTGAAACTACGTTAAAGAAAGAAATAAAAAAGCTGTAAAAATTATTAATAGTATCTGGGCTATTAAAAAATATTTTTGGACTAATTTTATTTATTTTGTTTAAGATATTCAACCTTTATGATAGCTAAAATATAATATTTAAAGCCTGTATCATAATAACAAAGTAAAGCACGGTTGTTTATCAATTTTAAAGTCCAAAAGTTGCCGTTTGTAACTATTTTAGTGTCCATTGATCAAAAACGTCAAATATTATGAGAAAAATACAACGAATAAAAAATTTTTAAAATTATATTTCATATCAGGAAAAATCATTATATACATAATGTTCCATGAGAAAAAATTAATCTGTCAATCAATTTGGAAAATGGTGGCTTTTTTGTAAATCGCTAAATGCATATTAATGAGGAAAAAGTAGGTGAAGTTCACTATTTAAAATATGTTGTATCTCTGAAGGTTTAAAAGATTCCAATGGTGGCACACTTACAAAAAGATCACCCTGTGTAGATAGCAACTTTCTTTGTTATATCAAACAATAAAAGGACGAAAAAGAATGTTGTATATGGTTAGTATATAACATTTCTAACCCTATACAAGACGTAGGTGAGACTCCTGCACGCTTCGCGTGTCAACACCCACTCACTGCGCTCGTCTTTACCTCGGCCTTCGACCAGTGAGTTTTAGCAAGTTGTGAGGGAGTAATTAAGGCTAGACTTTCACTCATTCACTCCCTCACAACTTGCCAAACTCACTGTTCGAAGGCCGAGGTAAAGACGAGCGCAGTTTTACAAATATCTAAAAATCCACTGATTTCATGAAAATTAATTGTATAAAATTAATTGTATTTTGGTTTAGAGATTGTATGAGTTTTAATTTAAATGGAAATATTGTATTTTATATGTTTTAGACATTATTTGTTTATTGAATGAAGGTTTTATTGTATTTTATTGAATTAACTATTGTATTGAACCTACAATAAAGATAGTATTATTATTAGTATGGCATAGGCCTACTGTATTTATTGGCATAATACGTGCTTTAATCAATGTGTCCGGAGACTTTTATTAATTTTCTATGTACATAAATTCAAAAAGTCATATTATAATGAATTGTTTTAAACAATTTTAGTTTTTGTAATTTAAGTGTTAAATGAACATTTAAAAATTACAATTTTATTAAATACTTACATTACTACTTCTTATAGGTCTATAATTTATGTCTTAGACTTCACATTGTTACATTTTTTCATGGTTTAAAATTGGAGATAAGAGAATATATCTACTGTAATGATGATTTCATAAATAATAATAATAATAAAAACTTTTATTGCATTAGGACAATTATAAACATTGTATTGCAAAAGTCATATTTTTTTATAATTTGCCATCCATTCTAACAATTCACCCTTTCAAACATACATATATTGACAGACACCCAAATTCCCACTCACCGCCAATTGAACCTCTTCAACTTCACTTGTGTTATAATGTTATTGATTTTCCCCTCCTAGTTATATGCAAAGAATTCGTCTATACTATAAAATGCTTGTTTTGAAAGAGACTTCTTGAGATGACTCTTGAACGCCTTGGGCGTTGTAGCACTTTTGATAAATACAGGTAACCTGTTGACTATACGAATCTGTGAAGGCAGGCGTTCATAGACTACCGTTCTATGTCGACCAGTTCGGTAGTTGTCCCTGCCTCTAGTGTCGTATGTATGTATATCTCTGCCTCTTGTGATAGTAGTCTTGTACCTACCATATGTAGCAGTCTCAAGAATGTAGAGGCAAGGTAATGTCAACAGATTTAACTCTTTGAATTTTGGCCTGCACGACTCTCTGAAATTCAATTTTAAGATGATTCTAACTGCCATTTTTTGAATTCTAAATATTCTGTCAAAGTTAGAGTTTGAACATCTTCCCCATAGCACTAATCCATACGTAATATGAGGGTAGATCAAACCGTAATAAGCCGTCATCAGTAACTGAGTTGGACAGAATTTAGCTAAATTTCTCAAAGCATAAATGCCTGATGATAACTTCTTACACAAATTTTTGACGTGGACATTCCAAGGCAGCCCTCGATCTAGGTGCATTCCAAGGAATTTAGTTGAATTGTTGTCTTTAATTTCAGTTTCATTTATTATGACCGTCGGACCTCCTTCCGAGTCCGACGCCCGCAGACAAAACTGCATACATGCTGATTTTTCTGGATTGATATTAAGATTGAGTTGTTGGAAGTGCTGAATGCAATTATTTATTTCAATAAATGCCCGCACTTCCAATTGCTCATTTGAATTTTCTGAGAAAGAGACAATCGTGTCATCAGCGTACTGCACAAGTGACCCATGCTGCAGTGATGAACCAATTTCGTTTACATAGATCAAAAATGGGAGGGGGCTAAGAATTGATCCCTGTGGGACTCCATACTTTAGGTTTTTAGATCCGGATCGTACTTCATATATTTGAACAATTTGTGATCTATTATTAAGATATGACTCAAGCCACTCGAGTGGAATTGTAGCGACCGAATCATAAAATTAAAAAATCGACATAAGAATATCGTTGCCAAAAATCTTGTAACACCTCAATCTCTACTTTACAATGTTATTTTTCAACAACTATATCAGGCATGTTTTAAAGAATATGATAACTAAAGTATTGTACAGTATAATGCTTGTTATTAAAGTTGTTAGTATCTAATATGCCTAAAAACCAGTAAATAAAATAAAAGTGTTAGGCCTACCTACATTCATGGAACTAACAACCTTTATGACTCTCTTTCTCTTACCACGTGGAAAGTATTATTGTGTATTCCACCTAAAATATTTAACTCCCTGAAGAAAAAAATTATTTTAGTACGAAAAATTGTGCTTACATCTTACAGAATGTCGTTACAGTTTTACTTATAAAATAGTGAACGGCTTAAGGGTGGACTTCCAATCCACCCAGTGGCCAGACAGGCAAGACCCAACTCAGGTAGCCCGTAGGGTCACCTGCGCTGTTCGACCATAGCCCCGGGAGCCCAGAAATAACCCACTTCAGAATTTCTTCACTACTTGCACAGTTCACCTCTTTCCTTTATGATACTGTACCCTACTTAAAATTCTAGGAATAATTTTCCCACCCAAATGCAATCACTAATGACACAATGTGCACTCACACTAAATGTGGTTGTTTTGTGTGTTGACTTCGTGATTTTACTATACGTTATTGGATATATTGCCGTAATTTATTGCTGTTATATTATTTGTTCAGTATATTATTCCAGTGTTTTGATATGAATGGTAGATTGCTGAAAGTTGTTTATCTTATGACGAAATTGAAATGATGATAAACCTATCAGTGTTTTTGTCGCCAATGCATACGACTAATGTGATATTAATACGATAATTTTGTTTTGTTAAAATGTTGAATGGTTACCTGAACTTTTATGAGGGTTTTGCAGAATGCGTTAGACAGCAGGATAAATACAATAATACCGTTCGGTAAACGGACTGAACGGTACCCTGCACATAAAAACAAATGAAATGGTCGTAGATGGATTAAAAACGAAGAAAGAAATGCTCTGCTTCGTTGTCAGTAAATATAATATGAAAGGAAATTACCCATCCTTAATGATGCCTATGAACATTTAATTAGATGTTTACCATTAAATTCTATTATTGCAGTTTTTTATCAACTTTTGTAGGGTTTTAAAGTGGAATACTATTCCCAACTTTTTGTCAACAAATAAATTTTAAAATATATAACCTGATGTTCCTACTTTCGTGCAGGACTGTAACTAAATTTACAGTTTGCGTCTTTTCTTATAATAAACTAGTTGTAAACTTGTTCATGGTTTTTAAATAATTTGTACCTCTGTATTATCAGAGTTTTTACGTATCCGAGGTGGCCTCGGTCCCAATTACCTCGGATAACCGAGACTTTACTATGTCAAATTCAGTTGACCACCACGTCACACCAAACAAAGATAGGTATTTGTCAACCTGGACATCCCTCATAGCTTTAAATACTATTTTCAAAATAAGGCGTGTTATGCCAACAGTTCAAAAAAAAAAAGGCAAAATGATCATATTGCCTATTATAAACTATTAATAAATACTAATTAAAAATGTGTTATTCGATTGTTATTTTTAAAATAATAATTGAATAATGGATGTGCTCAGGAGAGTAGCTCCATGTCATACTAAGAGTGATAAGTCCTTTTATTGGTCTTTTGCCTCTGAATGGTGATACAAAATTAAATAAAGTACTTTACACAAAACAACTAATTTGTTTGTATATATAAAATAAAGAAAAGGAAATCGAAACGGTAAATCTACTTAAATATAAACAGAGTGGCCAAGTTGGAAGACATTTTCTGAGAGTTTGAGAACTGAATGCAGTGGACCAGGCCACTACTGAATGGGCTCTGCCATTGTTCACAATAGAATGTTGAATGATAAATGTGGCGTGAAGAGAATCAATCTTGCTGATATTAAACGGACAAGGGTGCAGTAATCAATTATGTTCTCATTGTGAAATGTATTGGTAAGAATACCTGGATTTGAAAACCGAGCAGACATTAACTGGAATAACAAAACAATCAATTTTAAATTTACTATTGAAAGAATACTAAGTAAAGGATCAACATTTCTCCAAACTGAACATATTAAACTCTTCTACTGTGACAAAACACATCCTCTAACTGTGGACCATATATTGATGATCGTGTGTTTAGTAATTGTTTTAAATTATTATGAAAATTCGATATTATGGTACAATTCAGCTTTCCCTTCAGAAGACCTCTGAACTGTATCCAAGTAAAGAAGCCTCCAGACTATAGTTAACTGTTCATGCCATCTACTCATACACAAACAGTGGTGACTATTCCAGAGCGAATGTTGACCCTTTTAACTCACCTCAAGTAACCCATCACCACTGTAAGTGAATGGATGGGTGGGAGGTCACCATGAAAGAATGAATATCCCTCGGCAATGAAGCGTGTTCAAATACAACATTAGATATATAACATAAGATATATAGTTACATTGTGCGTAAATCCAATGCGTGCACACAGTAAGATAAACAAGACAAGAGTATCGCAGCCCTCTTGAACACATCTCCCATATTTGCCCAGCTCTCAGAGTCACATCAGAATCATGGTTTATTCACAACTCGGATATCGAGAATAAAAAAAATCCCCATGTGAAGAATCTCAGATACTCTGCACACACAAACACATTTCTCCTTCGTATTATTATTGTTATTATTTAAGGTATCTAGGCCCAAGGGCTACACCCTCGAGGAAACAGCCATGTTATATTGTTCATCCGCCATAAAATGGCTGCAACATACGTAATACAAAACATGCATGTTGAGGAACAATTACATCAGCTGACTAAGTAATGCATTGTAAATTAACGAGTTCAATATAAATAATAATAATAATAATTAGTTATATGTAATTTACAAGCTTACTATTATATAAAAACTAGCGTTCCCATCGTGACCTTACTCGAATAGTAATAATAACCTTTTACAGGAATAAACAATCAGATATTTTACTCCAATTATATTAAAAGTAGTTTTATTTTAAAAATAAGCTATGGTTAAAAACGTTAATTTGGAGGTTTTTATGGTTAAGTGTGAAGAGCTAATGTGATTCCACGTAAATTTAATGCAGTTTAAACCAGCTGTGTTACAGGCCTAGCTAAATAATAAAATTATAGGCACAAACATTCCTATTAGATGGAATATCTATTGTAGGTATCACGGGTACGAGTATAATCACGGGTATTACTCAATCACGCAAAACCCCCAGGGTCCATTCAGCTAAAATTGTCATGGATATTCTTAGAGTCCCTGGTTAACATATGGGCATATCTTTATTTTGAAATTCCATCAGGTCATCACCCCAGGGTCTCTAAGAAGTGTAAATGCAAGACCTATGGCAATACTTATTTCACAATTCATTGCTTATAATAGTTTTATTGTATTTATTTAATATTGATCAGCTGTAAAAAAAAAAAATAAAAATCAAACTACAATAACCACGGGATATCTTGAGCTGTAGCTCACGTCCTGGTTAGGGTCGGGGGGGGGGGGGATCTCCACCAACAGACAGCGTTTAGCGTGCTACTAACATTGCTGTAAACATCAACTCACCATGCCCATAAGTTACCTTTTTCATAACACAACTCCCATATGATTACTGTCAGTTACTCATATTTGTTTATAAGCATATAACTTGGTATTATAATGTGTTTTCATATTATGATTATAGGCCATTATCATCTTTGTCTAGACTTTAATGAGAAAAATAAAATAAATTCATATGGAATACCAAATAATGAAACACTGGTGAATTTATAGAATGTAGGTTATATTAGTAAACAAGTACTATACATTTTTTATTGTAAGCAGTCCGCAATTTAATTTAATAACAAGAAACAAATACTCGTGAATAACTTTGTGAAGAAAATGAATTTGAATCTCTGTTGTTATTAAACACATAACAACTAATAATTATGAACAAAATATGCACTAATATTTGCAATAACAAAAAGTGTTCGATACAAAAAGAAGACAGCGACACTCCACTCTCCAATCAGCTGATCACTAGCGGTAGTCAATGTTTATATGTCAGCTTAGTACAAAGGCATGCTTATGCCGTACCAATCCCATTCGCTAACCACCAAGCATTTGAAAAGTAACAGTTTTGATAGCTCAAGATATTCCGTGGCTACTGTAAAAAAATTTTAAACACTCCCAAGTGGGGTAGTGTCGCTGGAACCCTCATCCGTGTATTACACTTTCTCCACTAACGTATTCCTCAACTACTATTTACTCATATTTCCTACCTCGTATTTCCATAAGACCTATTAACTCATTTAATTCAATTCGGCATATGGGTTACTTTCGTATATAAATCACTATTCGATTATAATTATCTCATTTAATAATAATAATATTCGGATAATGTATTGGGTTCCATAAGAACCAAATGTGACACATAGTTCCTTTGTTAATTTATATATTATACGTCTAAGATGGAGTTACCGGCGTGGTGGCTCAGTGGCTAAGGCTTCGGACTTTGGAGGGCAAGTTCCAAGGATCGAATCCCTACAGAGCAACCGATCGGTGTTTCACTCGTTGAATAAAGTTCATGGGCAGGATTTTAGGCCAATGTAAACTGGCGAGCGAAGTTAAAACAAAAACAACAAAAAAACAGTTAGTTCTAGTTACTTACTAAGAATTTTTTACTTTATCATAGCTTCGAAATGTCTCATGAAGCTTTTTCGATAATTCTATAGAACAGGGGCCTTGTTTATTCTTTTGCTGAAAATGTTTGTCCTAGAATATACATAGCTAAGAAACAAGAATACAATAGTTGTTTTCAATAGAAAAGAGCTGAAAAAATTACAAAACTGAAGAAATTGGTAAAATAGTTGTTCTTTAAATATAGCGATGTAGGTACTTAAATTATGCAAAATTTTTATCTGACTACGAATATGACAAGATCATTGCAATCGAACCATTATTAAGCACGTTAGCAAAGGAAATGTGCCGATTTCAGTAATGTTGTATTCTTTTAGGATAAGGCTAGATTGGGGGTTGATAGGTTAAGTTATGCTTGGTTTTTGTTAGGCTATGTTAGGTTTGAATAGGTTTGGTTGTGTTAGGTGTTATTAGGTTATGTTAGGTTTGGTTATGTTAAGTTACGTTGTTGAGTTTGTTTAGGTCATGTTTGTTAGGTTTGGTTAGGTTAGGTAAACCTATGAGCTTTGAAGGGTTTTAACCAAATATGCTACAAGCCAACTAATGATATGCCTAATTAATCCTAACAAAACTAGACGTAACATAACTAACATATCAGTTCCGAACCTAGCCCTATCTTAGCAGAACGTAACCTTACTGGGATCAGCATATTTCCGGCGCTAACGTGCTTATCGATCCATTATGATGGTAAAACTCCTGTGATATTCGTGATCAAGGGAAAATTCCGCACAATTCCAGTTTAGGGAAACAAATATTTATCTGTTTTTCCTCAGTTTTGTAATTTTGCCGGCTTTTCTGCTGAAAAAAAACGATCATAGTATTGTTTCTTAGCTACTTTTCTAAAATTTAGGTAATTGTTAATTGTCCATTTTAATTGTCCATGCACCATCCCGAGAGTTAGAGACCTCGAGTGTTTGAAGAACAGATGATAGGATGGACCTTGGCCTCTCTTCCACACGACTAATTACTTCACTTCCACAGGAACTTGGCTGTATCAGGTTCTAAAGCTAAAAATTAGTAAGCTTTATCAATTTCTGTTTACTAGATATCTAATTTATTTATTTTCAGGACAATTAAACGAATATTTATTTTATGGAGAATAAACATTTTCAAAAACAAATGCAGCAAAAAAATTACAAGGAATTACAGCTAATGATTATTTGGAATTTTTAAATCGTAAATAATCTATTAAAATGTAATGGTAAGCTGTTAGATAATAAAACGAATTTATTTATTACGAGTAAATTTTAAAACCGCTTCTTTCAAGAGGTGGTTATATTTTGTACAAAAGTCTGAATTATTTTCAAAAAAGTCTGTATTTCTAATATTTATGGCTATTCTAGTAAATGTGATCTCTAGATCTTAATGTGATCTTAGTAAACATCTCTAGATCTAAAAACCAATAATTTGTAGTTATTTTTGATTATTTATTTGTTGATATTACTTATTTTAAGTATAATATACAATGAATATGAAAGAGAAGTGAGCGTCAGGCTTGTAAGTTCACTGAAAATCAGACCAACACTACGTGGTTCAAATTCTAGTAAAACTTTAGGTCACTTAGTTGCCCTGGCTATTAGGCTGTTAATAAATAGCTCTTTCTGAGGAACAGTCTATCTTAGTAACAATGACTACACTCGTTCATCTACACTTATCGCATTCATTTGCCCCTCATATTCACCCATATCTTGACGATCGGCGTCTTACCAATGAATAATGAATAATAATAATAATGAGTATATGAAGAAACCCTTTGTAATTAAGATAGCTCAAAACATTTAAATGGTTAATAGAAAACACTGTGGGTGGACAAATATGTCGACAGAATGCATTACTAAGAGGTTTGAGAAACATATTTAGTCCTAAAAAAATTTTTTAAAGTTCTGCACGACTTCAATTTGGTCGCAACTAAATTATAGTGTAAATGATGCTACGAGTGAATGCTATACATGATTGACACAGTTCCTACACAATCAAATACAGTTAACATCTCTAATCGAACGAGCGTGTAAGTACATGCCACAATACGTACATGCCACAAAGACAGCTGAGTTTCAACTAAAAAATATAATAACAATATATCAAATAAATTTTGAATACACAACCTATTTTTCCTTGGATACATACTTCATAATTTAACTATTTTTCATTTCAATCTACATAAACAGTCTCTTTGAAGTTAGTGTTATCAATAGATAAATTACTTAACTCACTAATGATAGTGATATCTGACGCTATAAGAACTTACGTTGATAATGATTGTATTATCCAAAAATATCTAATATCACAATGTAAATTTTAACAAAGCAAAGATGTTCATGAGTTTTTGGGAGTAATATTTATGTAGAAGCAATTTTTTTTAATTTTACATGTTTTTAATATACCACAAGATACAAAAACCAATTAATACTTCTAGAACATCAATGAAAACTCCATGAAACAAGCTATATAAAATATAATTGGACTCGACTTACTTAACACTGAAATGGTGACTGAGAAATTGCACGACTAACTCCTGACAATAATACATTTATGAAATGATCGGTAAGCCTCTTTCTGTATTGTTTCAAATAGTTTAAAAGCATATATACATAAGTGGTGTTTAGTAGTATAGTTTGTTAGATACTTGTATCAATAAGTGCCTGTAAATAAGTAGGAATAATTAAAAAAAATAATACGGTATATAAGATTTTTTGTTATTTATGCTTGTTTATTGTTTGTTAATTCATCAAATAGTTTAGATTTAAAAGGTTATGAAAAGATGTAAGATGCCCAATTAAGACGCAGTTCCCCTCACCTGTTAGACGAGTCCGTTTTTGTTTTGTAGTCTCATTGGACCATCAACGTGACTTACGGCCACTCCGACATATGTGAAAATACAGTATTATTGAAACTGCACTTTTGTAGATAACACTTATTTGAGTTTACACTCTAGTCATAAAAACGTTTGTTGAAACTACACTTGTATAAAAAACTAAGTTGAAGCTAAACATGTTTGGTTAAACATTTCTTTGAACTACACTTCACAAAAAAAAACTAAGTTGAAGCTAAACATGTTTGGTTAAACATTTCTTTGAACTACACTTCACCAAAACAAACTAAGTTGAAGCTAAACATGTTTGGTTAAACATTTCTTTGAACTACACTTCACCAAAACAAACTAAGTTGAAGCTAAACATGTTTGGTTAAACATTTCTTTGAACTACACTTCACCAAAACAAACTAAGTTGAAGCTAAACATGTTTGGTTAAACATTTCTTTGAACTACAACTCACCAAAACAAACTAAGTTGAAGCTAAACATGTTTGGTTAAACATTTCTTTGAACTACACTTCACCAAAACAAACTAAGTTGAAGCTAAACATGTTTGGTTAAACATTTCTTTGAACTACAATTCACCAAAACAAACTAAGTTGAAGCTAAACATGTTTGGTTAAACATTTCTTTGAACTACACTTCACCAAAACAAACTAAGTTGAAGCTAAACATGTTTGGTTAAACATTTCTTTAAACTACACTTCACCAAAACAAACTAAGTTGAAGCTAAACATGTTTGGTTAAACATTTCTTTGAACTACACTTCACCAAAACAAACTAAGTTGAAGATAAACCTATTTCGTTCAGCATTCCTATGATTTACACTTCACGAACCTAAATTAATTTGAATATCTAATTAAGGCTGACTGATCCTTAAAATTATTGGTCCTATTGCTAGGGCAACTATGTGCCATATAATTTAATTTGGAGTCTGAACCAATTAGTTTAGTTTGATTTTTGGAGAACTGACAAATATGATCCTCAGTTCTATTCACTGGGGAATAAATAAATGCAGGCACAAACCACCTGGAAACTACGTACATCTCCATATGATTAGTAGACAATATTTGGAGAATTCCAATACTTAGCCTACATTCAAAATTATTTTTCTTTTAACATAATACAACTTTATAGTTTAGTATTATGACGAACCAATTGTAAGTATAAAAACCATTGCAGGTATTTGGGCGGGTAGGTGGGTCACTACCACTGTGCGTGTATGGGCGGCTGGGTGAGTCAATACCTCTGTGCGTATATGGGTGGGTAGTTGAGTCAGAACCTCTGTGCGTGTATGGGCGAGTAGGTGGGTCACTACCACTGTGCGTGTATGGGCGGCTGGGTGAGTCAATACCTCTGTGCGTATATGGGTGGGTAGTTGAGTCAGAACCTCTGTGCGTGTATGGGCGAGTAGGTGGGTCACTACGACTGTGCGTGTATGGGCGGCTGGGTGAGTCAAAACCTCTGTGCGTGTTTGGACGAGTAGGTGGGTCACTACCACTGTGCGTATATGGGCGGCTGGGTGAGTCAATACCTCTGTGCGTGTATGGGCGAGTAGGTGGGTCACTACCACTGTGCGTGTTTGGGCGGCTGGGTGAGTCAAAACCTCTGTACGTGTTTGGGCGGGTAGGTGGGTCACTACCATTGTGCGTGTATGGGCGCCTGGGTGAGTCAATACCTCTGTGCGTGTATGGGCGGGTAGGTGGGTCACTACCACTGTGCGTGTATGGGCGAGTAGGTGGGTCACTACCACTGTGCGTGTTTGGGAGGGTAGGTGGGTCACTACCATTGTGCGTGTATGGGCGCCTGGGTGAGTCAATACCTCTGTGCGTGTATGGGCGAGTAGGTGGGTCACTACCACTGTGCGTGTTTGGGCGGCTGAGTGAGTCAATACCACTGTGCGTGTATGGTAGGCGCGTTTGTCAACACCAATGTGTGTGTATCGGGGGGAAGTTTGGTTTTATTAAGTGTTTTCATTAAAAAGACTTATAACTGAAGCAATACTCTTAATGTTCATTCTAATTGAATATTTATGCAAAAAATCTTATTGAAAGAGATTATCATACATCGTTCTTTGTTTTAGAAAAATATGTGTAATTTGTTTATTAAATATACACTTGTACAATTTAATATGTTTTTAATATGCAATTGTGCAAATAAAACATTTTTGGAAGATAAACTTGTGTAGTTTAATCATTTGTTGAAGATATTCTTGTGTAATTAATGATGTTTTGAAGGTACTATTTTAATGACAACCTAAAGTAAAGTACCTTACAAGACAATGTAAGGTATTTTAATGTGAATTTGTGTAATTAAAATATTTGTAGCAGATCAACATTATTGTCATTAGATGGTACTAGTTTAATTTATTTAGTCAGAATTAACAAGATCATGTGTGTCAATGGTTTTCACGGAAGGATTTTACGTTAATTTGGAATAGAATAGAATTAGTACTGTTAACCTCAAATGTTTAAGCAAAGAAGTCACCTATATTTAATATTTCTGATGACATTTTACGACTTATTTTAAATTTATATCTGTTATAAATATAAATAAAGTCATTTTTTTACTTCGATAACATAATAAATAGACTATTTGAACTAATTATTTATGAGCAGGATCCACCAAGAATTAATTGTAATGATAAAATAAGAAACAATATTTTTACATTATAAATAATGGCAAAAAGTTACGAAGCATTTTTTTTCTTTTTTTTACCTAAATCACAAACAATAGTTTTTATTTAACCAAAGTAGTTATTAATGACTTCACTGTTACATATATTGGACGTAATATTAGATTATAATTTGTATAGAAAAACAAAAACTTCTTTATAAAACCGAATATTTGTATTTTATAGAACATAAACAATTAAACAATAATCTATACCTATAAAAACAAATACCACTGACTCACTCACTCATCGCTGTAACTAAAAAAGTACTAGGCCTACGAGGCTAAAATTTGTTAGTGTCAAAGTTCTTATGTTGGAGAAGTGCAGTAAGAAGGGATGTTGACAAATTCTTAGTAAATCGGAGATGGCAGCCTGTAAATGCCAAAACGCGTTTCCCTAATTGGACTGTAGCGGCTAAATGAATGTTTCTACAGCAAAACTAACAACATTTGATGTATTTGATTTGAGATGATCTACAACTTTGGTACTATGACGTTTGTCTAATTGGACTGTAGCGGCTAAATGAATGTTTCTACAGCAAAACTAACAACATTTGATGTATTTGATTTGAGACGGTCTACAACTTTGGTACTATGACGTTTGTCTAATTGGACTGTAGCGGCTAAATGAATGTTTCTACAGCAAAACTAACAACATTTGATGTATTTGATTTGAGACGGTCTACAACTTTGGTACTGTGACTTTTTGTCTAATTGGACTGTAGCGGCTAAATGAATGTTTCTACAGCAAAACTAACAACATTTGATTTATTTGATTTGAGACGGTCTACAACTTTGGTACTATGACGTTTGTCTAATTGGACTGTAGCGGCTAAATGAATGTTTCTACAGCAAAACTAACAACATTTGATGTATTTGATTTGAGACGGTCTACAACTTTGGTACTATGACGTTTGTCTAATTGGAATGTAGCGGCTAAATGAATGTTTCTACAGCAAAACTAACAACATTTGATGTATTTGATTTGAGACGGTCTACAACTTTGGTACTATGACTTTTTGCTCTATCTCACCTCCCTCATCCTTAGGTAGAGCTAGATTTTCAATCTGTGCGTATAAATCAAATTTGTTAATTTACGGCCTCTAAGAGTAGACTTACAGATTTTTCTAGACTATGAAACTTTGGCATCCAGGAGAACAAACTGTTTCAATTGAACAATTAACAATTTAGTTTTAAAGCATGCATAGCCAGATCATTGGACATGGCTAAACGTGGTGAGAAACACAATATTTTATTGATTCAGCGTCAAATATAGTACTTTGTGTCCTCTAAAAGTAGACTTACAGATTTCTTTTGACTTTGAAACTTTTTTATCTAAGAGAACAAACTGATTTTAATCAGAAAATTTATAATTTAATTTGATCAAATGCATAGCCAGTTCACAGGATATGGTTAAATATGGCGAGAAACCCGACATCTCATTGATTTAGAACCAATTGCCGTACTTTTCGGTCTCTAAAGTAGACTTTTAGATTTGTTTAGACAATCAAAGTTTGTAAACTACAAGAAAAGTCTGATTGAAATAGCAAGATTACAATATTAATTTGGATACAGCCAAAACTGCCCTACTTTGCTCCCTCTCAAAATAGGCTTACATTGTTTTACTGTAATAATTATATAAAAGCCATTTACCACTCATCACTATTTCTCCAAAACTATATGTCAAATTGACTTAAAATTTTGTACATATGTTTATCTAGGCTTCCAGAGATCCACTAAGAAAGCATTTTCCTCTCCAACCTCAAGATTCCATCTCACTAGCCTCCAAAATTCCAATGGTACTCTTATGGAGCTATATTAATTCACTGATTTATTTGATTAACATCTATTAATGCTCGCCCACTTCATAAATGCTCCTCTCCCCTGTCACCTTCTGATTTCAGACCTATTAATATCCTCCCAGCATTGTCCAAGTGCCTTGAAAGAGTAGTACATGAGCAGCTATCATCATTTATAGAACGTAACAATATCCTGTCCAATTTTCAATCTGGATTCAGACCACAACACAGTACCACATCTGCACTTCTAAAAATAACTGACGATATTCGTCGTGCCATGGACAGTAGGCAATTGACACTCTTAACTTTATTTGATTTTTCTAAGGCCTTCGACTGCGTTGTTCACCCTCTTCTCTTACTTAAGTTGAAGAGGAGTGGATTTTCTGATGGTTGTGTTGACTGGGTGAGGTCATATCTATCTGACCGTAGACAGTGTGTGAAAGCTGGTAATGGTGCTTCACACTTGAGATCTGTTACTAGAGGTGTACCTCAGGGTACAGTGCTAGGGCCACTTTTCTTCTCTCTTTATATCAATGACATAATTAATGTAATTTTAAACTCTAAATTTCACTTGTACGCAGATGACTTGCAGATATATCACCACTTTTCAATTACTGACTTGGACAGATGTGTATTTCTTATGAACTCCGACATACAAGCTATTAGCTCTTGGGCCCTCCACCATGGATTGAAACTGAATGAAAATAAAACCCAAGTCATACTAATTGGTTACAGCAAACTTCTTAACAAACTTAACTTCAATGTCATCCCGAAACATTCTCAACAACCAGGCACTTGAATACAGCGACAAAGTACGTAACCTTGGACTCACTATTACTAGGACCTTGGGATGGGCTGAACAGGTAACTGAAATATGTAACAGAGTGTTTGCAGGCATACACAGTTTGAAACGGTTTGCACTTTACTTACCACTGAATGTCAAAGTGTTGCTAGTAAGGGCTCTAGTTCTCACTCACTTTAATTATTGTGACGTCGTGATTAATGACATGTCTGCCGAGCTCTCTGAGAGACTTCAACGTGCACAAAATTACTGCATCAGATTCATATTTCATCTTTCAAGAAGAGATCATGTAACCCAATTCTATGATCAACTTTCTTTACTAAAAATTAAGGGGCTCTATGAATATCACACCATTTCTTTCTTACACAAGGTATTGCACACGAAGTCTCCTAAATATCTGTCTGATAACTTCAAGTTTTTGTCTCATATTAGTGCCCGGGAAACACGCAGGGGTGCTTCGCTTCTTTGTATTCCTACTCATAGAACTTCAATATTTAATAAATCGTTTATCGTAAATTCTTGCCGTCTGTGGAATTCCCTTCCAGACGGTATGAGGAACATTGATAACTGTTATCGCTTCAGGGCGGAGGTAAAAGCCTTTCTCCTGCGGGTCCGATGATAGCCGGTAGTGTTTGGCAAGCATCTGGAGGATACGTATGAATGTGGTTTGTAAGTTTTTCCTTTTTTCTTTTAGTTTTATGATTTACTATTTTGTTAATATATGTGTGAATGAGCGTGTGATCCAGTTGAAGAGAGCGTGTGTGAGGGTGTAAGTGGAATTTCATAATCTTATTTTTATTTCTAAGTCTGTTAATTTATTTTATACTTGTAATTATGTATATCATTTATAATATTATTTACTTTAAAATAGTTTTTTTGTATTATAATAGTTATTGTTACTTTTATTCAGTTACAATTACTGTATTTAAAAACAAAACTGTTATAATTGTAATTATTTTTGTATCAGGTTAAGTGGAAGAAGGGACTTTCTAGTCCCAACTTCGCCTGGTTAAATAAAGTCGTATTTCATTTCATTTCATTTCATTAAATAAAAACAAATTGAATAAGATGTTGGTAGGCTACATTTTTAAAATTAAAAAGAAATTAATTTCATTAGTACATTATACATACTGTACTATTACTGTACAGTATAGTACATTAAATACATATAGTACATTATAGTACTGATATACATTACTGTAAGCTGTTCTAAATTTTATATAAATTTGATAAAGTGTACACTGATAGCTTGCTGTAAATTTCGATTATAAAATCAAAATCAATATTTGTTCTGTGATTATGATCGGCGAAGCGGGCGGGTACAGCTAGTAATGTATATCTATTTTTATTTCCAATTAGTATCTTATAAATTAAGTTTAAATAGTGAGGTGTTTTAATTATATTCCAATTTAGTCAAAGAAAAATACATGTTTAGTAATGTGTTAGTATAGAATAAAAGTAAATTTTCAGATATTCATTAAATAGATAATAGTAGACGTAGCTTTATTTCTCTTTTCGTAAACATTTCATGATGCACAGGAGAATATATTTTCGTATGAACATTCTTTATTGTATCATTGTACATTACATCCATGATAGAAAACAGCATCGTTGTTTCATTTTATTAACAATTTCATGAGTATCAAAGTTGGTTGATTTATTTTTAAAGTGGTATTTAAAGCATTTATTGTAATGGTGTTTTGATTCTTACCGTTTTTACTTGAAACTTTGTTTACGAAAAAAGTTACAAATTCTGTTTTGAGATGAATTTCATAAGGGTAGGCACATTAATGTGATCCACGGTTCTCAGTATAACGCTGACACGCCCTAGTTGTTCTTGACGATTGCCGGTGGATATTGTGCAAGGTTATTGGGTGGACTGTTGATGACTCGGTGGGCTGTAAGCACTAGGTCAGTGTAGGTTGTATCTGATCATGTTGTCAATGTAAGCTATTTTATTTCATATTTTTTTAGGATGTAAATATACTTAATTTGACAGATTGTTTCTATCTTAATTTCTTAGTTTTAACAATTCATCAGGTCTCTTTAAGAAATATTTAATAAAATTAAATAATATTTTTAAATGCCAATAATATTATATTCTACGAAGAAACAAATCTACCATTTATAATACCCCGGCCGGGTTGGAAGGCCGAGAGACCCCGCTGGAAAAAGAAAAAATATATTCAGGAACTAAGGGAGCAACATGGGGTCTCCTACGTGTTCTGCTGCCCAACGCACAGGAAGACCTGCTACTCACCCAGAACATGCTCTAAGGAGATTTTCCGTATGCAGATAAGACACATAACGTCAAGACGTTGTCCAGATATAAAGTACAAGTAAGTAAGTACCATATAGACAATGTTCATCCCTTAATATTAATAAGATAAAGTAACTATTAATCTTGATTGACCTTAAAACTGAAGAGTATCCTGTAAAATGACGTTAGACTCCTAACTGGATACTGTCCAAACATAGTCACAGTTTTTTAATCATATTTAAATAATATTACAAAACTGGATATTGTGTTTTTTAATAACAAATGACATTCGGTTGTTAAAAAAAATCAAAATATTATTTACGTTTGCATGTTATGATTATTTAATTTTTTAGTCAGATTTAATTTCAAAACTGGAGAGATATGAAAGTACCTTACAGACATTCCTTTGAGTAAAAAGAATGCAACTTTGCTCTTCGATTAAGAATACGAAGCTGAAACTGATAGAAACATAAAGCGTTTTCAAACTTGCCAAGTGCCTAACATTGTGTTACCTAAAAAGGTACAGAATGGGTTTTATCGTAGTTATTTAAACGTTTCATAGAATATTATTAAACATAAAACCTACTGAGTTGGACAATAGAGCCAATTGTCTCAAACTCCCACGTCATAAAACCTACTGAGTTGGACAATAGAGCCAATTGTCTCAAACTCCCACGTCATTAAAAATAAAGTCTAAATTTGTACAACATCAAATTTTAAGAAGGTTCTAAATATTGTATTACAGTAAGAAAAAAATACAGTGCACCTATGTATTTGGAAATCAGAAATTCTTTCAAAAATAATTATACTAATCAATAACTCCTACATGACAAAAATTAAGTTTAAAAATGCGTGTGCTATACTTGGCCAAAATTAATTCAAACCAGCTTTTCAATATTTAAAACAATATATGGGATGAAATTTCATAAATATTTTGAGACATTAAAATGTCAAATAGCATCACAACATTTGAGTATAGATCCCTTTAATTTATGCGACCACAACATGAAAAACCCATTTTGATTGAGACAGAGTTAAGAAAACCTATTTCATATTGTTATATTAATAAATTCTGCCAAATACTCTATTTCAAACTTAAAATGTTCAAACCATATTTTTTCAGTTTTTTGATAGGAACCGATGGACAGATATACGAGGGGAGAGGATTTGAGTCTTCTCCAGGCCTACCTAAAGGATACAACATGTTAAATCCATTTAGTCTCTTTGTTGCTCTTATGGGAGAGTTTAAATGTAAGTATTGAGTATTCACAATTTTGTAGTCATACTTTGTCTTGGTGGGTAACTTTTAAGATATAGGCTACACTTTTAATTACTATTGAAAATAGTCTAAGATAAAATCCAACCCTGGATAGGATAGGCAGGGTCATGTTGTAGAGAGTTTTAATAAAACGATTTTTATTAAACACAAATTTTGATAAATAATAAGTAGTATAATAATTTTGTAAACTTCTGAATAACACTGTTTAATAATAAGTAGTATAATAGCTCATGTAAACTTCTAAGTAACACTGTTTAATAATAAGTAGTATAATAGCTTATGTAAACTTCTAAGTAACACTGTTTAATAATAAGTAGTATAATAGCTCATGTAAACTTCTAAGTAACACTGTTTAATAATAAGTAGTATAATAGCTCATGTAAACTTCTAAGTAACACTGTTTAATAATAAGTAGTATAATAGCTCATGTAAACTTCTAAGTAACACTGTTTAATAATAAGTAGTATAATAGCTCATGTAAACTTCTAAGTAACACTGTTTAATAATAAGTACTATAATAGCTCATGTAAACTTCTAAGTAACACTGTTTAATAATAAGTAGTATAATAGCTCATGTAAACTTCTAAGTAACACTGTTTAATAATAAGTAGTATAATAGCTCATGTAAACTTCTAAGTAACACTGTTTAATAATAAGTAGTATAATAGCTCATGTAAACTTCTAATTAACACTGTTTAATAATAAGTAGTATAATATATCATGTAAACTTCTAAGTAACACTGTTTAATAATAAGTAGTATAACAGCTCATGTAAACTTCTAAGTAACACTGTTTAATAATAAGTAGTATAACAGCTCATGTAAACTTCTAAGTAACACTGTTTACTTCTAAGTAACACTGTTTAATAATAAGTAGAATAATAGCTCATGTAAACTTCTAAGTAACACTGTTTAATAATAAGTAGTATAATAGCTCATGTAAACTTCAAAGTAACACTGTTTAATAATAAGTAGTATAATAGCTCATGTAAACTTCAAAGTAACACTGTTTAAAAATAAGTAGTATAATAGCTCATGTAAACTTCTAAGTAACACTGTTTAATAATAAGTAGTATAATAGCTCATGTAAACTTCTAAGTAACACTGTTTAATAATAAGTAGTATAATAGCTCATGTAAACTTCTAAGTAACACTGTTTAATAATAAGTAGTATAATAGCTCATGTAAACTTCTAAGTAACACTGTTTAATAATAAGTAGTATAATAGCTCATGTAAACTTCTAAGTAACACTGTTTAATAATAAGTAGTATAATAGCTCATGTAAACTTCTAAGTAACACTGTTTAATAATAAGTAGTATAATAGCTCATGTAAACTTCTAAGTAACACTGTTTAATAATAAGTAGTATAATAGCTCATGTAAACTTCTAAGTAACACTGTTTAATAATAAGTAGTATAATAGCTCATGTAAACTTCTAAGTAACACTGTTTAATAATAAGTAGTATAATAGCTCATGTAAACTTCTAAGTAACACTGTTTAATAATAAGTAGTATAATAGCTCATGTAAACTTCTAAGTAACACTGTTTAATAATAAGTAGTATAATAGCTCATGTAAACTTCTAAGTAACACTGTTTAATAATAAGTAGTATAATAGCTCATGTAAACTTCTAAGTAACACTGTTTAATAATAAGTAGTATAATAGCTCATGTAAACTTCTAAGTAACACTGTTTAATAATAAGTAGTATAATAGCTCATGTAAACTTCTAAGTAACACTGTTTAATAATAAGTAGTATAATAGCTCATGTAAACTTCTAAGTAACACTGTTTAATAATAAGTAGTATAATAGCTCATGTAAACTTCTAAGTAACACTGTTTAATAATAAGTAGTATAATAGCTCATGTAAACTTCTAAGTAACACTGTTTAATAATAAGTAGTATAATAGCTCATGTAAACTTCTAAGTAACACTGTTTAATAATAAGTAGTATAATAGCTCATGTAAACTTCTAAGTAACACTGTTTAATAATAAGTAGTATAATAGCTCATGTAAACTTCTAAGTAACACTGTTTAATAATAAGTAGTATAATAGCTCATGTAAACTTCTAAGTAACACTGTTTAATAATAAGTAGTATAATAGCTCATGTAAACTTCTAAGTAACACTGTTTAATAATAAGTAGTATAATAGCTCATGTAAACTTCTAAGTAACACTGTTTAATAATAAGTAGTATAATAGCTCATGTAAACTTCTAAGTAACACTGTTTAATAATAAGTAGTATAATAGCTCATGTAAACTTCTAAGTAACACTGTTTAATAATAAGTAGTATAATAGCTCATGTAAACTTCTAAGTAACACTGTTTAATAATAAGTAGTATAATAGCTCATGTAAACTTCTAAGTAACACTGTTTAATAATAAGTAGTATAATAGCTCATGTAAACTTCTAAGTAACACTGTTTAATAATAAGTAGTATAATAGCTCATGTAAACTTCTAAGTAACACTGTTTAATAATAAGTAGTATAATAGCTCATGTAAACTTCTAAGTAACACTGTTTAATAATAAGTAGTATAATAGCTCATGTAAACTTCTAAGTAACACTGTTTAATAATAAGTAGTATAATAGCTCATGTAAACTTCTAAGTAACACTGTTTAATAATAAGTAGTATAATAGCTCATGTAAACTTCTAAGTAACACTGTTTAATAATAAGTAGTATAATAGCTCATGTAAACTTCTAAGTAACACTGTTTAATAATAAGTAGTATAATAGCTCATGTAAACTTCTAAGTAACACTGTTTAATAATAAGTAGTATAATAGCTCATGTAAACTTCTAAGTAACACTGTTTAATAATAAGTAGTATAATAGCTCATGTAAACTTCTAAGTAACACTGTTTAATAATAAGTAGTATAATAGCTCATGTAAACTTCTAAGTAACACTGTTTAATAATAAGTAGTATAATAGCTCATGTAAACTTCTAAGTAACACTGTTTAATAATAAGTAGTATAATAGCTCATGTAAACTTCTAAGTAACACTGTTTAATAATAAGTAGTATAATAGCTCATGTAAACTTCTAAGTAACACTGTTTAATAATAAGTAGTATAATAGCTCATGTAAACTTCTAAGTAACACTGTTTAATAATAAGTAGTATAATAGCTCATGTAAACTTCTAAGTAACACTGTTTAATAATAAGTAGTATAATAGCTCATGTAAACTTCTAAGTAACACTGTTTAATAATAAGTAGTATAATAGCTCATGTAAACTTCTAAGTAACACTGTTTAATAATAAGTAGTATAATAGCTCATGTAAACTTCTAAGTAACACTGTTTAATAATAAGTAGTATAATAGCTCATGTAAACTTCTAAGTAACACTGTTTAATAATAAGTAGTATAATAGCTCATGTAAACTTCTAAGTAACACTGTTTAATAATAAGTAGTATAATAGCTCATGTAAACTTCTAAGTAACACTGTTTAATAATAAGTAGTATAATAGCTCATGTAAACTTCTAAGTAACACTGTTTAATAATAAGTAGTATAATAGCTCATGTAAACTTCTAAGTAACACTGTTTAATAATAAGTAGTATAATAGCTCATGTAAACTTCTAAGTAACACTGTTTAATAATAAGTAGTATAATAGCTCATGTAAACTTCTAAGTAACACTGTTTAATAATAAGTAGTATAATAGCTCATGTAAACTTCTAAGTAACACTGTTTAATAATAAGTAGTATAATAGCTCATGTAAACTTCTAAGTAACACTGTTTAATAATAAGTAGTATAATAGCTCATGTAAACTTCTAAGTAACACTGTTTAATAATAAGTAGTATAATAGCTCATGTAAACTTCTAAGTAACACTGTTTAATAATAAGTAGTATAATAGCTCATGTAAACTTCTAAGTAACACTGTTTAATAATAAGTAGTATAATAGCTCATGTAAACTTCTAAGTAACACTGTTTAATAATAAGTAGTATAATAGCTCATGTAAACTTCTAAGTAACACTGTTTAATAATAAGTAGTATAATAGCTCATGTAAACTTCTAAGTAACACTGTTTAATAATAAGTAGTATAATAGCTCATGTAAACTTCTAAGTAACACTGTTTAATAATAAGTAGTATAATAGCTCATGTAAACTTCTAAGTAACACTGTTTAATAATAAGTAGTATAATAGCTCATGTAAACTTCTAAGTAACACTGTTTAATAATAAGTAGTATAATAGCTCATGTAAACTTCTAAGTAACACTGTTTAATAATAAGTAGTATAATAGCTCATGTAAACTTCTAAGTAACACTGTTTAATAATAAGTAGTATAATAGCTCATGTAAACTTCTAAGTAACACTGTTTAATAATAAGTAGTATAATAGCTCATGTAAACTTCTAAGTAACACTGTTTAATAATAAGTAGTATAATAGCTCATGTAAACTTCTAAGTAACACTGTTTAATAATAAGTAGTATAATAGCTCATGTAAACTTCTAAGTAACACTGTTTAATAATAAGTAGTATAATAGCTCATGTAAACTTCTAAGTAACACTGTTTAATAATAAGTAGTATAATAGCTCATGTAAACTTCTAAGTAACACTGTTTAATAATAAGTAGTATAATAGCTCATGTAAACTTCTAAGTAACACTGTTTAATATATAATAAGTAGTATAATAGCTTATGTAAACTTCTAAGTAACACTGTTTAATAATAAGTAGTATAATAGCTTATGTAAACTTCTAAGTAACACTGTTTAATAATAAGTAGTATAATAGCTTATGTAAACTTCTAAGTAACACTGTTTAATAATAAGTAGTATAATAGCTTATGTAAACTTGTAAGTAACACTGTTTAATAATAAGTATAATAATATTTTATGTAAACTTCTAAGTAACACTCTTTAATAATAAGTATTATAATAGGTTATGTAAACTTCTAAGTAACACTCTTTAATAATAAGTAGTATAATAGCTCATGTAAACTTCAGAGTAACACTCTTTAATAATACGTAGTATAATACCTCATGTAAACTTCTAAGTAACACTGTTTAATAATAAGTAGCATAATAGCTCATGTAAACTTCTAAGTAACACTCTTTAATAATAAGTAGTATAATAGCTCATGTAAACTTCTAAGTAACACTGTTTAATAATAAGTAGTATAATAGCTTATGTAATATTCTAAGTAACACTGTTTAATAATAAGTAGTATAACAGCTCATGTAAACTTCTAAGTAACACTGTTTAATAATAAGTAGTA
This sequence comes from Stictocephala bisonia, assembly GCA_035578905.1. Classification (NCBI taxonomy): domain Eukaryota; kingdom Metazoa; phylum Arthropoda; class Insecta; order Hemiptera; family Membracidae; genus Stictocephala; species Stictocephala bisonia. The sequence goes on along the minus strand of JAQJVL010000515.1, from coordinate 335,222 downwards.
TAATAGCTCATGTAATCTTCTAAGTAACACAGTTTAATAATAAGTAGTATAATAGCTCATGTAAACTTCTAAGTAACACTGTTTAATAATAAGTAGTATAATAGCTCATGTAAACTTCTAAGTAACACTGTTTAATAATAAGTAGTATAATAGCTTATGTAAACTTCTAAGTAACACTGTTTAATAATAAGTAGTATAATAGCTCATGTAAACTTCTAAGTAACACTGTTTAATAATAAGTAGTATAATAGCTTATGTAAACTTCTAAGTAACACTGTTTAATAATAAGTAGTATAATAGCTCATGTAATCTTCTAAGTAACACTGTTTAATAATAAGTAGTATAATAGCTTATGTAAACTTCTAAGTAACACTGTTTAATAATAATTAGTATAATATCTCATGTAATCTTCTAAGTAACACTGTTTAATAATAAGTAGTATAATAGCTCATGTAAACTTCTAAGTAACACTGTTTAATAATAAGTAGTATAATAGCTCATGTAAACTTCTAAGTAACACTGTTTAATAATAAGTAGTATAATAGCTTATGTAAACTTCTAAGTAACACTGTTTAATATATCCTAAATTTGTCAAAGATTATATCGTTTTACTTTAGTTATTATTAATTCATTCGCAAAGATCTCTTATTGTATGAATTGTGAGTGAATGCTTTTTACTAACTACGCTTTTATAAAAGCATTTAAAGTAAAGTATTATTAATTAAAATTACTAATAAACCTAATTTAAATAAGTAAAAGATATAGTTTTTCCGGTTCGTAGATCAAACGAATGTCCTAAGTTAGTCGTCTGCTTTTTTGGTGTTTCTCATAAGAATATTTTAATGAATTTTTATTTAAAAACAGTTATTTGATTTTTATTCTGTGTAATACTTGCTTAAATTCGTTAGTGTGTTATTAAAACGTTAATAAATTACTAAAATAAGTAAAATCAAACAGTTACTACCATAATTAGTCTAAAGGATTGTTGGCTGACGAGAGGGAGGCTTACGTGATATCACGTCATCAGTCCTACAGGTGTTTGTTGATCTTTAATGTCTTTCCTCTTCCGCTATGAAAGCTCAATAACTCACATGTACACCTTAAAACATCAGAGATATCAAAACTACACATCCAGAAGTCTATAGTATTCCAGGTATGTCTACGTATATTTCTCTGTAATATTTTCAGTTGGCTGTTTACTTTGTATTGTTTCAGCTCCGCCACCAAATATTATGCTGGAAAAACTACATGATCTCACTGTTTTTGGAGTACGAAATAAACTAATTAACGAAAAGTTCCTGTTATTTTATGTGTAAAAAATTGAATTAAAGATAGTTTTAATCCACAAATAGTATTTATTGACTCCAAAATGGATATTAGACTATTATCCATTACATTTTTTGGACACAATTCTTTAACTTTTATAATATAAGGAAATTCACTGCTAACATGACAGTAATGAATGTTCTTAGTTTAGTTTTACGCAATATATCCCCAAATATCATTTCTTGCACCATATTAAGTAAAAATATCGATTTAAATATCCAGCATCTATAAGTCAAATTACATACATTTGTAATATATGTAAGTAACCTACTTTAGGAAAAACCCTTGTTATGTTTTTAGCACAATTTCTTATAAATCGTCGCATTATTCTTTATTTTTCCACATTATGTTTTTATTAGCCTTTTATGTAAAACAAAAATCATGAAACATTTATAGATATTTAATGTTTGCCATTAGCTTTATACGCTGGCTTAATGTAATAAGTACAAATATTAATTATTTGTATTACAATTGTTCAATAATGACCCTGTACGGCTGTCATATTGCATGATGTTTTTTTTTTAATAGATGATAAAAAGGCTGGATATAAAATGTAAATAAAATGTTGTTACAGTATAACAGATATTACTTTTGTAAATTTGATGATTTTGTAAATGTTTTACCTCCTATGGAATGTTTTAAGTTGTTTTCTGTTTAAAGAGATTAAACAAAACAAATTAACAAAATTAATTAAAAGATCACCATAATATTTGTGCATTTTGTACTTGTATTGTAATATATTTGTGCATTTTGTGCTTATATTGTAATAGATTTGTGTTGTGTGGCGTTTACTTGTACTGTTAAAGAGATACATTCATTTTTCACATGACCAATTTAGAAAGCTACAAAACATAAACAGTTCAACGGTACATTTCGTTCCCTTATGTAACGTTTAAAAACCCATATTTTAAGTATTGATATGGGTTTTTAATGAATATATATGTGTGTGTGTGTGTTTTTTTTTTTTTTTTTTTTTTTTTTTTTATACAGAAGTGGAAATGCATTTACTTATTCCAGGCAGAGGTCCATAGTGGTTATTATTGGTGATGTTATTGATTATAGTAGTTATTTGCCTGGATATGTGAGACTCGACGCAGTGTCGTACTAAACTTGACACTAGCGCCCATACTCACTAAAACCACTCCTGTCTTCTGGCCTCTAATCCCCCACGGAAACCACCGTCTAGGCATTACATCGCGGGGGGAGGAATTAGCTATCGCTATTCCTTCGGGTGATTAAGGTGTTGTTTCTACCTTCCTTCTAAGTTCTAGCTTTTGCTCTTCTTCTTTCTATGGAACGCAACTCTGTAAGTACTTCCGTAGCGAATGCACTTGTTGCATTCCAGGCAGTTTCACTTGGTATCATTTCTTCTACTATCGTCTCTGGTTTGATTCTCTTGTTGAGGATCATTTCTAACTTTTCACGTTCTTGGCTAAAACGAGGACACTCAAAAAAACACATGCTCCACATCTTCAGCGACTCCTGGACAGGACGGACACTCCAGGGAATCATCATGCTTGAAACGGTGAAGATAAGCTTGGAAGCAGCCGTGTCCCGACAACATCTGTGTGAGATAGTAATTGACCTCTCCATGATTTCGGTTCAGCCAGCCTACTATCTTCGGTATAAGACGGTACGTCCACCTGCCTCTCTCTGCAGCGTCCCATTGGTGCTGCCATCGTGCTATACTATATTGTCGCTCTTCAGTTCTCAGTTTATCAGGACTTAGTGAGGTCGTCCTCTTTCGATGGTACAGAGCCCGTCGTTCTTCGGCTAGGATTTTAAGTGGGAGAATTCCAGAAATGACACAGACTGCTTCCTCAGATATTGTGCGGAAAGCGCTGGCTACTCTCAGAGCATTCTGTCGATAAACTGGGCCCACCTTTCTCCATGATTCCTGCGTGTCTAGTGCGTCGGCCCAAATGGATATTCCGTATGTGAGCACCGATGTGACTACCGATGACAACAGCAGCCTTTTGCTCTGCTTTGGTCCTCCGACGTTAGGCATCAGTCGTGATAAGCTCGCTCTCACTACTGACGCCTTGGTACTGACATAGTCGACCTGCTGTTTGAAATTAAGTCGAGCATCAAGCATCACTCCTAAGTATCGGATAAATGGTTGTGATGTGATCTCTTGTTCTCCGACCTCGAACTTGATTTTTTCTACCGCCTGTCTGCTGGTAATGAGCACAGCTTCAGTTTTGTGCTTGGCTAGCTCCAATTTCATCATCTCCATCCATTGGTTAATCCGACTAAATGTGATATCGAAGGCCAGGTTTATCTCCTCCAGATGTTTCGCCACTATCACTACAGCTACATCATCGGCATATGCAACTAACTTGACCTCTGATGGCAACGCGATTCTCAGGAGTCCATCGTACATGATGTTCCATAGAAGTGGTCCAAGAACTGAACCTTGTGGTACTCCTCCAGTGATATCGTACTCTTTCAGGCCATTTTTGTGTCATACTGTAGCACCCTATTCGAAAAGTAGCTTGCCACCATGCGAAGCAGGTATTCTGGTACTTTTTTGTCTTCGAGAGCTCGCATAGTGCAGTCCCAGTTGGCGGAGTTAGAAGCATTCTTGATGTCCAAAGCAGCCACCAAACAATACTTTTTCGTACCACCTTTCCATCTTTTTCCGGCGATTGCCCCCTTCGCTGTATTGACGACCAAGTTGATTGTGTGTGTGTGTGTGTGTGTGTGTGTGTGTGTGTGTGTGTGTGTGTGTGTGTGTGTGTGTGTGTGTGTGTGTGTGTGTGTGCGTGTGTGTGTGTGTGTGTGTGTGTGTGTGTGTGTGCGTGTGTGTGTGTGTGTGTGTGTGTGTGTGTGTGTGTGTGTGTGTGTGTGTGTGTGTGTGTGTGTGTGTGTGTGTGTGTGTGTGTGTGTGTGTGTGTGTGTGTGTGTGTGTGTGTGTGTGTGTGTGTGTGTGTGTGTGTGTGTGTGTGTGTGTGTGTGTGTGTGTGTGTGTGTGTGTGTGTGTGTGTGTGTGTGTGTGTGTGTTGGTTTAGTTAGGGTTTAATATTTGATTTAATCTTCATTTGAATTTTATCTTTTTCACATTAAATTCAATTAAATATTAGTTACTGAGATCTATTTCTCCAATATTTATCTATTGAAATCTAGAACTAAATTTATGGATTCCAACAAGATAGGTTTTTATGTGGATAAACATAAAACATGTTTAATCATTTTTACGATAATCTATATTAAATATAATTTAAATCTTTTCCTTCCTAATTTTCTGTTATTACAACTATAATGGCCTTACACAGTTGAAAACAGAACCTTTCAGACAGATAATTATGATCCTTACATTACAATTATCATTTAAGGTTGGATCCTAAATAATGTTTAGACGTCGACTACATTATGTCTATATTTGTGTAACGCCAGTTTTACTTAGATTCTACGGTTACTATTAGTACGAACACAAACTCGTATAGATCAAAAGTATTAAACTTATTCAGCAGTTCAGTGAGTGTGAGATAAATCAATGAGATCCTCTCTAGGTACAAAGCTAGTCATCAATGAAATTAAAACATCAATATATTTTTTCTTAAAGTGTGTACAAGCTTTTCAGTTTAGGTCAACTGCACTATTTAATGCACGTCAATGTTACTTTAAATGGATATTGCGAATCTGTATTTCTTTTTAAAATTAAATTTGCGTTATTTTGCCTGTTCATGATACTGAGTTATCTAGTTATTCTTAAATAATGACTTGTATGTTTAATGTTTACTGTCTATTGAATTTATTTGTTATCTTTATAATTGTTTTTCAGAGAATTATATTGTGCGTTCCATGTTTTGTGAATTCTGATGAATACAAAGAACATATTTCGATGTGTTAGTTTGTAATGAGTAGTTAATTGTTTAAAACGTGTTCTTTTAAACTAATAACAAAATCATATTTAGTTCTCCGACCTCCCCGCTTGCAGCAAGGTACGAGTATTGGATGAACCTTCCAGTAACTTCTTCGCTCAGACTTGCTGCTTAGCCACCTAATATAATTAACTTTTCTTTACGTAGCCAAGTTTTATTGGTGCTATATATCCCACTACCCGATACTTTGCTGGAATTTATTTTCTTATAAATATTATATACTTCTTAAACATTTACTGTCTATAAATAGTTTTTCTAAGATTCTCCCTTGGAATCGTTGTACATATAATTTTATAGGAGATTATTTCTAACTGAGTAATAAATATGATTATATCAATAAATATAAAGTTACATGTCACAACATCAACTGTTAAATTTTAAAAGTTAATGTTCATCTTCGTAATGTGGTACTTCAAGGAAAAGCGTTTTAACTTGCGATCAATAGACTATCGTTGTTAAAAACAGTGATCAATATTTCCATTCAACCATAAATATTAAAATTGAATTAGACTCTATAGTATTATGTAAATAGTTTATTTATGTCCTTTTAGTGTAGTTCTACAATAATACGTTCATTGAAACTTTTGATATATTCAATGTATTAATAAGTTTTCATTTTACATTACAGCATTATTAGTGTACAATTAATTTATGTTTTTTTTTTTCTTCAATAAAATAGAAAAATGTATTTTTCCTTAACCCTGGGGAAGGGTGTTTTTTATTGGCCAGAGATGAATTCTAATGGTTTATACATGATGTATATTCATTAAACTGTTCAGGGGAAACTCTTTAAGACTCCATTATTATAGACTTGCTCTCACAACATTCTTCAGTAAAAAACTGTTAAATCATCAATTGTTGCTGGATATTTATTTTCTTAACTAACAAATTGTCATTAGATCTGGTGATCCCCATGGCCTTCACAGTGTCACTTTTAGACAGCTATGAGCCTGTCTAAGAACAATAGTATGTTCCAACTATCACAATAGCCAAGGAATTCCAGCAGCGTACAGCACACTCAACACAAGTATTGTGTGATAACTCATTATTACCCACTTCAAACCTTCGATTACAACCATACATTACATTCATGGTATTTTCATCAAATTTACTTTTCAAATGTGAGAAGTCAATTCCAGTTTGTTTTCCTTTTAAATAAACCCTGGAACAACATTAACAGTGCAGCTATCCCCCTGTCAAAATAGAATGTAATCATTACTTACATCCATATGATGCTAAATTTTTGGTTGACTTTTCCAGCCAAACCTTCTACAAAGTCATTACACATTTTGATATTTCACAAAGAAAACGATGAAGATATATTCAATTACAGAGCTTCATCGAGATGGAGCAGCTTCCATCTAGTTTGTGTAAAATTGACTTTTTAAGTAGTATTTATTTACTTCTGCTACTTCCTTTAGTAAGACATTTTCTTTATCCTGTGGTACTTCACAAAAAAAACTATGAGGATACATTCAATTACAGAGCTTCATCGAAATGGAGCAGCTTCCGTCTAGTTTGTGTAAAATTTAGTTTTTAAGTAGTATTTATTTATTTCTGCTCCTTCCTTTAGTAAGACATTTTCTTAGTCCTGTGGTACTTCACAAAGAAAACTATGAGGATAGATCCAATTACAGAGCTTCATCGAGATGGAGCAGCTCCCGTCTAGTTTGTGTAAAATTGAGTTTTTAAGTAGTATTTATTTATTTCTGCTCCTTCCTTTAGTAAGTCATTTTCTTTATCCTGTGGTACTTCACAAAGAAAACTATGAGGATACATTAAATTACAGAGCTTCATCGAGATGGAGGAGCTTCCGTCTAGTTTGTGTAAAATTGAGTTTTTAAGTAGTATTTATTTACTTCTGCTGCTTCCTTTAGTAAGACATTTTCTTTGTCGTCTGGTACTTCACAAAGAAAACTATGAGGATACATCCAATTACAGAGCTTCATCGAGATGGAGCAGCTTCCGTCTAGTTTGTGTAAAATTGAGTTTTTAAGTAGTATTTATTTACTTCTGCTGCTTCCTTTAGTAAGACATTTTCTTTATCCTGTGGTACTTCACAAAGAAAACTATGAGGATACATTCAATTACAGAGGTTCATCGAGATGGAGCAGCTTCCGTCTAGTTTGTGTAAAATTGAGTTTTTAAGTAGTATTTATTTACTTCTGCTGCTTCCTTTAGTAAGACATTTTCTTAGTCCTGTAGTACTTCACAAAGAAAACTATGAGGATACATTAAATTACAGAGCTTCATCGAGATGGAGCAGCTCCCGTCTAGTTTGTGTAAAATTGAGTTTTTAAGTAGTATTTATTTACTTCTGCTGCTTCCTTTAGTAAGAAATTTTCTTAGTCCTGTGGTACTTCACAAAGAAAACTATGAGGATACATTAAATTACAGAGCTTCATTGAAATGGAGCAGCTCCCGTCTAGTTTGTGTAAAATTGAGTTTTTAAGTAGTATTTATTTACTTCTGCTGCTTCCTTTAGTAAGACATTTTCTTAGTCCTGTGGTACTTCACAAAGAAAACTATGAGGATACATCCAATTACAGAGCTTCATCGAGATGGAGCAGCTTCCGTCTAGTTTGTGTAAAATTGAGTTTTTAAGTAGTATTTATTTACTTCTGCTGCTTCCTTTAGTAAGACATTTTCTTAGTTCTGTAGTACTTCACAAAGAAAACTATGAGGATACATTAAATTACAGAGCTTCATCGAGATGGAGCAGCTTCCGTCTAGTTTGTATAAAATTGAGTTTTTAAGTAGTATTTATTTACTTCTGCTGCTTCCTTTAGTAAGACATTTTCTTTATCGTGTGGTACTTCACAAAGAAAACTATGAGAATACATCAAATTACAGAGCTTCATTGAGATGGAGCCGCTTCCGTCTAGTTTGTGTAAAATTGAGTTTTTAAGTAGTATTTATTTACTTCTGCTGCTTCCTTTAGTAAGACATTTTCTTTATCCTGTGGTACTTCACAAAGAAAACTATGAGGATACATTAAATTACAGAGCTTCATCGAGATGGAGCAGCTTCCGTCTAGTTTGTGTAAAATTGAGTTTTTAAGTAGTATTTATTTACTTCTGCTGCTTCCTTTAGTAAGACATTTTCTTTATCGTGTGGTACTTCACAAAGAAAACTATGAGGATACATTCAATTACAGAGCTTCATCGAGATGGAGCAGATCCCGTCTACTCTGTGTAAAATTGAGTTTTTAAGTAGTATTTATTTATTTCTGCTCCTTCCTTTAGTAAGACATTTTCTTTATCCTGTGGTACTTCACAAAGAAAACTATGAGGATACATCCAATTAAAGAGCTTCATCGAGATGGAGCAGCTCCCGTCTAGTTTGTGTAAAATTGAGTTTTTAAGTAGTATTTATTTATTTCTGCTCCTTCCTTTAGTAAGACATTTTCTTAGTCCTGTGGAACTAAAACGGGTAATACAGTCTTCATACTCTATACTTTATCCTGGTCGAAGTACCCCACGTAGAGTGCAAGATTTTAAGGTACTTTGACATAATCGTTTTTGAATACTTACTGTATTTTTTCATAATTTTAGAAAAAGATCTGGTTCCTTTCACAAGATGAGATAGAAGGTCCTTTTTCAGCTTTATAAAAACTTCAAATCCAAGCTTTACTCAATAAAAACATCACATGATCATAGCCAGTATATGATTATAATAAACTATACTTATAACTCTCACAACTTTACTTAAAATTAACCTTATCTGCTTACACTTTTACTAAATAATATATTTATACACACATGCTTTCTTGACATTTACTTTGTGCTATTGAAATTATCTAACATTGAGTAACACATATACTATTTCAATTTGTGCTGATATCATAGAGAACGTAGACTCTCGAGTAACAATCAGTTCAGTTTACGGCATAATTTTCTGCCGTAATAAAGATTTTCAGATTATGTATTTGATAAATATATATAAGAGTATGTAACCTCACTCTTACTTGATGAGTTACATTAGATTAAGTTTTTGTTAATTTGGTAAATTATTACTCAAATTAAAATTTATTTTATAATATCTCAGGGTCGTTTTAATGGGTAAATCGGTGAGGCTGTAAATTACAATAATAAGACTCTAGATTGAAAAAGCTAATTTATTACATTTTATAATTTATATATGAATTTTAATAGCACAAACAAGTGAATTTAATTACTTTTTACTGATTTCTAGAAACATGATTAAACTAATTTACAAACTAAAACTTATCTTAGTTTTTCATCTGATGTTGAAGATCCACGTGGTCTTGAGTTTCAATTTAAATTACATAAAGACAATTCTAACTTGGATATAGTATAATTTTTTTGATAGTTTACCGGTACTTTAAAACATTGATTTAAAATCTGTTCGATAAAAACATTTTTTTACATTATTCAGTTTTGAGGTCAAGCGACCACCGCGGTGACTTGTGCACTCTACATTGGACTGAATTGAAGTGGAAGAGTCGTTGACGAGTCTGGCGTCCCTTGCTAGTCCGTTACGGTCTAGGGCTTTGGGTTTAGGGCTAACTTCCGGTCCCTCCATGTGCTCTTGCTCTGGGTGGTGCTGCCTCTAGTGGTCCTTTTGTCAACTAACAACGTCTTTTATTTATCTTGGACTCAACCGTCACATTGTGATACACTGACTCCCCTTTAGATCGACTCGTCCCAGACACAAAACTGAACAGGTCTGTCTTATCTGTTTCCGCTGCAATGTTTGGAATTTTGTTTACTTTGTAATCTCGGCTGACTGCCATTGAATAAATCTGCCTACCCAATTCTCTATATTTGTTTGCTATTAATTTACTATAATTTCCGAATATTATTTGAATGTTCGGTATTTGTTCTAATCAAATACACCTATTTCCTCATTAAAATAATTTGTAATTTATTAAATTTAATTAATTTAATCGTCAATTAGGTAGACCTGTTACAAGTATTTCAAATATTAATTTGTTTATTATGTACCAATATTTTTATTAGTATCTTATATTTTTAATTACTGTTTTAAAATTCTCACAACTTATATTTTACAAAATTGGTTTTCAAATAAATAATATATTTAGAGTAAATGTCCTTACAAAATCCAGGCTTCTTTACTCTTTCACTCTTTGTTTGAAGAAAAGGTAGGTGGCTTTTCTCAGATTGGATGGAAAGAAAGATTACAAGTTCGGCCAAGAACAAGACACAAGTTTGTACACCTGTGCAACCAGCTGTGTCGAGGGCATTTATCAACGCTGCCGTATTCTCTCTCAAGTTTACTTGTTGGTGTTCGGATTAAAGCCAGCCCTCTCACAAATCTTTTTATATTTGTTGTACGATTTATTTAAAATGATGTTAGACAACTGTAGTAATAAATATTTAATACACGGTTCAATGTGTTTCTTCAAACGATTGTTTGTAACAAATGTCAAATTACTGCTTAGAATTATTATATGCCCGATAAACTGTTATACTAATAGTATTTTCTTTTATTTATTGTGTAGGAATATCTTATGTGAAATGGTTGGTAGAGAAATAATTAAATTGTTAATACCCTTAAAAATTACATTGACATGGTTCATTACAAAGTAACAGAACATCACAAAAGATTTATTTATTATAAGTACAATATGTACAAAATGTTACAGTGATTTATTTTAGCAAACAACGTTTACCTTCATTGTAAGAGAGAGATTCACATAGAAATTAAAAATTCTTTATAAATATGTACGATTCCTTTGCCAATTCCTCTCGTCTCAGGAATGTCAACATCGTTTACGGAAATCTATCATCATATTTTTTTAAATATGTTTTACCTATATCATAATAAATATGTAAGGCTTAATGTTTAATTGTTTTGAATGTCTACTATCATGATGATAAATTTATCTTAAACTATTTATTATATTCCACATTTTTAACATTTTAATTGGACAATTCCTACTGAATCTGGTGCATGCTATGTTGTAGTGAGATATAAGGCGGTGGTCCATGATGTACTGTAATCTATAGAACCCATATTTTTTTATTAGTAGTACTGTATACTATTCAGGATGTTTCAAAATTCTCACCACAAACTACGGGATATTGTTCCATCAACCAAAAGGTGACAAAACGCAAACGTAAATAATTGTCTATCTCTTTTCGTTTACAATGTTTTTGTCTATACATGTTTTTATTTCAAAATCATATTTTTGAAAATACTGTGTAATTCAAAAAAATATATATTTAGTGGTAAGAGACTTAGATCATGGTTTCACTGATTTTAACAGCTTAGATATTCAGATTTAAAGATAAAGATAAATTTAAAAGCTAAGATTCTGTTCTTAAATTTATTTACTATGGATAAATTAAAGAAATGTACCAATTAGGAAAGATATATATAATTTATTGCGAATTTTAACTACGGGAAAGTATTATATATATTCAGTCCATAGTATCTCAATATCTTCATTACTGCAAATTTTAAGGATTATTTTGTCAATTTAATTCATTACTACAAGCATAGAATCCCATACTCAGACGTACCGTGTTCGCTCTACTTCCTATAGCTTATAATATATAGTTTTTAAGCTGTCTAGGGTTTTAATGAAATCTTCATTACTAACAGTAATTATGTTAATAAATGTTGCGTTTGTGATAAGTTAAATCTACAATATCATTGATTCATATAATTACTCTTAGTTGCTTGTTTATAGTAAAACGAAATTTATGAACAATACCACTGTACGTGTAAGGGTGGGCGGGTGGGTCAATACAACTGTACGTGTAAGGGTGGGCAAGTGTGTCAATACCACTGTACGTGTAAGGGTGGGTGGGTGGGTAAATACAACTGTACGTGTAAGGGTGGGCAGGTGTGTCAATACAACTGTACGTGTAAGGGTGGGTGGGTGTGTCAATACAACTGTACGTGTAAGGGTGGGCGGGTGGGTCAATACAACTGTACGTGTAAGGGCGGGCAGGTGTGTCAATACAACTGTACGTGTAAGGGTGGGCGGGTGGGTCAATACAACTGTACGTGTAAGGGTGGGCGGGTGGGTCAATACAACTGTACGTGTAAGGGTGGGCAGGTGTGTCAATACAACTGTACGTGTAAGGGTGGGCGGGTGTGTCAATACAACTGTACGTGTAAGGGTGGGCAGGTGTATCAATACCACTGTACGTGTAAGGGTGGGCAGGTGTGTCAATACCACTGTACGTGTAAGGGTGGGCGGGTGGGTCAATACAACTGTACGTGTAAGGGTGGGCAGGTGTGTCAATACAACTGTACGTGTAAGGGTGGGTGGGTGTGTCAATACAACTGTACGTGTAAGGGTGGGCAGGTGTGTCAATACAACTGTACGTGTAAGGGTGGGCAGGTGTGTCAATACCACTGTACGTGTAAGGGTGGGCAGGTGTGTCAATACAACTGTACGTGTATGACTGGGTGGGTGTGTCAATACCACTGTACGTGTATGACTGGGTGGGTGTGTCAATACCACTGTACGTGTATGGGTGGGTGGGCGGGTGGGTCAATACAACTGTACGTGTAAGGATGGGCGGGTGTGTCAATACAACTGTACGTGTATGACTGGGTGGGTGTGTCAATACCACTGTACGTGTATGGGTGGGCAGGTGGATCAATACCATGTACGTGTATGAGTGGGTGGGTGGGTTGGTTAATACCACTGTACATGTAAGGGAGGGTGGGTTGGTTAATACAACTGTACGTGTAAGGGTGGGCGGGTGTGTCAATACCACTGTACGTGTATGACTGGGTGGGTGTGTCAATACCACTGTACGTGTATGGGTGGGCAGGTGGATCAATACCATGTACGTGTAAGGGTGGGGGGGGGTGGGTCAATACCACAATACGTGTAAGGGTAGGCGGGTGGTTCTATGAGCTGTATATGATTTATTGTAAATTTAAATTACAAGAAAAGATATTATAGACTAGTTAAGATTCACTAACATTCAAATATCTATATAAATGTATTCATTATAGTACTAAGATTCTTTATTTTAACTTTTAACATTTTAGAAACTACAAAAAAATACAACAAAACGTGCAAAATTTTATATATCTACTACGTAGCGTATATATTTTGCTCTCTCTTATTGAATGAAATAAACTAAATCATTCAAATCAATCATAGTTATTTAATTCATGAAATAAATCAAATTTATTTATTTTTTAGAAAAAACAAGAACAAAAGTAAACAATTCCAAAATTTTTAAAGATTTTCAAAACTATGTTAACAGCTGCCCTTAGGAAGCACGGAAATGTTTCAGAGTAGTTGTACAGGAGAAGTGAGGTTGGGTGCTTGGCGATATCACCTTCTGACTGGATTCGCCGCGTTTAACATCACAACTCACAAAGTACTTTGAAACTACCTCATCACTCCTCCCTCACTTTGTGTTTCAGAGGACATAGTTTCAGAGGTATAGGGAATGTGAGGTTAGGTGCTTGGCGATATCACCTTCTGACTGGATCCGCCACGTTTAACATCACAACTCACAAAGTACTTTGAAACTACCTCATCACTCCTCCCTCACTTTGTGTTTCAGAGGACATAGTTTCAGAGGTATAGGGAATGTGAGGTTAGGTGCTTGGCGATATCACCTTCTGACTGGATCCGCCGCGTTTAACAACACAACTCACAAAGTACTTTGAAACTACCTCCTCACTCCTCCCTCACTTTGTGTTTCAGAGGACATAGTTTCAGAAGTATAGGGAATGTGAGATTAGGTGCTTGGCGATATAACCTTCTTCGTGGATCCGCCACGTTTAACACCACAACTCACAAAGTACTTTGATACTACCTCCTCACTCCTCCCTCACTTTGTGTTTCAGAGGACATAGTCTCAGAGGTATAGGGAATGTGAGGTTAGGTGCTTGGCAATATCACCTTCTGACTGGATCCGCCACGTTTAACACCACAACTCACAAAGTACTTTGAAACTACCTCCTCACTCCTCCCTCACTTTGTGTTTCTTTTAAAGAGGTTTATGACCTTAAACTGTTTCCAAATTTCTGAGATAGAAAGTCAAAAGTGATAAGTAAATTTAGCGTCTGGTGCAAATGAAAAGTTGATGTGTAAAAAGGAACATTTCCGGGTTGTGAATAGTGTAAATTTAGGAAGGTAACGTTTAGATACTATAGTATAGCCTATCATTATTCTATAGTAAAGGTTTATAGAATAATGATAATAAAACTATAAACAAAATGTTAATGGAATAACTAATGCTTATATTATCATTATATTTTATTGTATGATGTAAAGAGTAAGGGCCTAGCTTATTTACATAATTTCTACTTGCCTGCTTATTTCTTCCTATACTTCATAGAATAGAGTGGAGTACAGATACAGGATGGCATTTTTAGGGTTCAATAGCCCTTTCACTGCGCAACGCGTGCGTTCACGATATTTCTGGGTCTTATCCTGAAAGTATGTTTCTGTTGACGGTACAGCTTTAACTTATCACACGATAAACGTATTTTAAAATATGTCGGGTAGTTCAAATCCTTTCATAATATGATTAACGTTACACCTAAATAAAAACTGATACTTATAAAATTAATACCCTTTTTAATAGCACACACATATCTCAGGTTATAGCTTTCCAATGGAGAGGGCAATAAATCTAAGTCAAATTATCTATAATTATGAGGGTAGATTTTCTTATCATACGATGAAAAGACGTGAGCTTGTAGACAGATGTCAGTCACGCCCGTGATATACGACGGTGGAATGGTGGAAAGTTTCCTCTCCTACTCAAAAACCCAAACACGCACTAAATATTACATGCAGATAGCGATCAGTCAGGCGTAGATGTACAAACTTTGGTCGAAGAGATATTCCACCCTCTTAGTACTTCATCAGTGCAGGAATAAAGTATTTGTTTTCACTCTGATCTAAGCATTACTACATATTCCTGTTATCCAATTTAAGGTAGATGATTAAATGTACAAATGTTGCTATAAGGTATGTGAGTGTCACACAGATATATTTGTAGTGCAGAAATACTCATAATATTAATAGGATGATGTATACAAATGACAAAAAACCAAATACTCCATTAACACTATTAAATGAATAATAATAGAGTTAGAATACCAAACTTACACGTACATTAACACTAATCTGAGTATTTATAAATACAAACTTATGAGTATTCAAATAAATACTAACCATTCAATATTTTAATTACCTTTAAACCTATTTGGTTTTGTAACAATTGAAGTATACAAACACTTGTGAACTTATTTTGTGCAGAAATACTGGTGAATCGTACATATATGTTTTAATATTAGTTTAATTTTTCTTAAATGCAATGGTCCAACTACTTGTGTAGATAACTAGAACTATCTTCAACTATTGACCTTTCTTCTCTGAGGTCATTTTAATTTACGTCGTCAAATGAGCATATTCGTTGTTGTATTGGTTGGGTTTTCTCTACTTTTACCAGTTCAAATTCACTCGTAACTTTCTGATAGTCTATGTATGACTGGAACGTGTCCTTTAGTAAATTATAAAAGATGTGAATGTGTTTTTTATCTATTAAATAATTCTTCAGACCATACTCGATAATGTTTCTGTGACTTTCAAACATTTCAAATGGAGGTCGATTTCCTAGAAACAATTCAAAACAGACTGAATATTAGTGTTTTTATTATTTAAAATTAATAAATATATATATGTATATATTATTATTCCAAAATAAACCTGAAGATCTCAAGTCAGTTACAAAGCAATATTACTATGTATTATAATTTCTTATTCCATAAAACGTTGTTAAGATCTACATTAGAAAAGAAACACATAAGTCCTTATTATGGATTTTCAATCCTGCTATATCATTTATTTTCACAATATAAACAAATGGGTTACCACTGCCATATATACGTATATATATATATATATATATATATATATATATATATATATATATATATATATATATATATATATTACTTACTTTGTATGGTGTCATAGTGGATGTACAAAACACAAATACTAATAACCTTAGCTGTATACGTTGACATACCTTTGAAGTTTACGTATGTGTCAAGCCTACACTTGATGTAAAACCTTGTGGCAACCTCAGCTATAATTTGTATGAGATGTATATATTTTTATATATTACTTGTAAATTATAATCAAAAGTACATAAAACAACCATAAAACAAATATTGCACACTGATAGAATAGTGTTGATTTCATTGTCTCTATGTTTCATACACTGTTCGGATTTCTTATAATTTGTATTATTTAAGCACAGTAATACCACATTATCACATTCCTATGCATATTCTACTGTTCTGCCTTATAAAAACGGAACTCAGTCCTTCAGTATACTCCAATGATTTACACAAATACCACTTCAAGAATATCTTGATATACTTAATATATATTCATGGGACATTTTACTAGCACTAAGCATACTATTTATATCACATTAGCACCAGCATACTTTTACCTCACTCACGACACTACACTGGGTCATTGGACCCACCAATCTATTCACTCTATTCACTTGTATGGGCCTAATGAACAGCGTACCGATGTCTTTGTAAGACTATCTTTAATTCTTTAGACCCCATTAACTTCTCTACACATTAAGTATGGAGTATATGTTTATATACTCGTGTACAACCATATTTAAGGGAGTTTTCTCGGTTGGAAATGCAGTACTTATATGCCATTTTAGGAATGCTCACGATTGAACGAAAGAGAGATCACTTTCTTATGGCCGCAGTGAATACCTAAGTGGCAGTTATAAATATATTTCAACTAATTTCAACTAATTTCAATCTTTATACATGTGTAGTAATAATTACTAAGTCTATCCTTGAGGATTTAGGGATATAAAAGGAGGTACTGACAAGGTTCTGGCCCTGTCATCGCATGACAAACTGGAGAAAAGACTACTGAAGACACTAACTCGACATACATTTAGTGCACTATGGATGTGTACTCTGTTTCATTATTCTCTGTTGAATGCTTAAATCTTCCACGCGTTGTTTTAAAATGATTCCAATGAAAATAAAAGTGTACCAAAATCGTTTTTAGAATTGTAATACTATAAATATTAACTTTGTCTTTTTCCAAAAGAAATTCCTTTACAATCGCAGTTTTATTAGTGATCTGTCAGTACAGCTATCTATGAAACATGACAGACTGATATAATTTACAATTTTTTTAAAATATACAGGGTATGAATCTATATTTCTATGTCTAAATATTGAACAGTGAGTAAAACTCAGCACACTCGGGTTATTCTGTCTGTCGACAACATGTGCTGACGCGCCAGATTTTACCACACTTGGGTTATTCTGTCTGTCGACAACATGTGCTGATGCGCCAGATGTAACCACACTCATGTTATTCTGTCTGTCGACAACATGTGCTGACGCGCTAGATGTTAGTAATCTCATGTTATTCTGTCTGTCGACAACTTGTGCTGACGCGCCAGATGTTACCACACTCGTGTTATTCTTTCTGTCGACAACATTTGCTGATGGGCCAGATGTTACCACACTCGTATTATTCTGTCTGTAGACAACATGTGATGACGCGCCAGATGTTACCACTCTCGTGTTATTCTGGCTGTCGACAACATGTGCTGACGCACCGGATGTTACCACTCTCGTGTTATTCTGGCTGTCGACAACATGTGCTGACGCACCGGATGTTACCACTCTCGTGTTCTTCTGGCTGTCTACAACATGTGCTGACGCACCGGATGTTACCACTTTCGTTTTATTCTGTCGTCAACAACATGTGCTGACGCGCCAGATGTTACCACACTCGTGTTATTCTTTCTGTCGACAACATTTGCTGATGGGCCAGATGTTACCACACTCGTGTTATTCTTTCTGTCGACAACATTTGCTGATGGGCCAGATGTTACCACACTCGTATTATTCTGTCTGTAGACAACATGTGCTGACGCGCCAGATGTTACCACACTCGTGTTATTCTTTCTGTCGACAACATTTGCTGATGGGCCAGATGTTACCACACTCGTATTATTCTGTCTGTAGACAACATGTGATGACGCGCCAGATGTTACCACACTCGTATTATTCTGTCTGTAGACAACATGTGCTGACGCACCAGATGTTACCACTCTCGTGTTATTCTGTCTGTCGACAACATGTGCTGGTGCGCCAGATGTTAGCACTCTCGTGTTATTCTGTCTGTCTACAACATGTGCTGACGCACCGGATGTTACCACTCTCGTGTTATTCTGGCTGTCGACAACATGTGCTGACGCACCGGATGTTACCACTTTCGTTTTATTATGTCGTCAACAACATGTGCTGACGCGCCAGATGTTATACCACTCTCGGGTAACACTGGTGTTACTAACCGTTCACAGCTAGGTTTCACGTTTATATACCACTTGTAAACCATATAATGTTCACGTCCAATTACTGACGATATGTTTCGTTTTTTAAATAATTAGGTTTTTTTGGCAACAAAATAAAAAACCTATTTCATTTGGAAGAATAAATTCATAAAGTGTAAAAAAGGCATTGGGCGCCAATAAGCTAGGCGAAGTTATTATAAAAAAGATAATAAAAGTATCATATACATTAATTTGGGCAAATTATTATAAGTAACTGTTATATTTACTTCTTTATGTTAAAACCCCTTTGATTGTAATTTATTAATTAGGACGTAAGATGAAAGATTTTGTTCAATAATCACAGATTTAATAAATGTGTAATGAAATCTTAAATTGCAATAAGCATAAAACATAATAAAAAACATATTAACATCCTTGTTCAAAGTTTGTATTAATGATCTGCTAGGATACGTCCTTTTTATATTAGGGGTCAAGTATCAACATCGTTCGGGGATAAATATAAAACGTACAAACCAAGGATGTTTTGAAAATGTTATGATTTTGTTTATAGCACAAGTGTAAGTGATATAATATAAAGAAAATAGTAATAGGTCGTTTAGTTTATTATGTATGTTCTCATGCTCACCCATAAACTAATATTAGCAACTTCATAACCATTATCCACTTTATTACTATTTGCTTGTAATGATTCTTTTTTCAAAAAATGAACTAAGTATTAAAAATATTATTCCATATGTTTTAATAATGTGATAGCCCTTTCACAATGAAGATCTGTAATGTATATAATTTAACCCGTGTTATCTAACAAAAATATGGCGATAAATCTAACATGATCTCTCAAAACATACACTATAATTAATGTAAATATATGTAATAATTGGGAATATTTACTAAAAGAGAATGTTCCGAGCATCCCGATGTAAATTGAGGATCGATTAAGGCGGCCGTTGATTTTAGGAAGTGTGGGCCTCAAGGACCAACCTCTGCCCTCATATATAGCACCGTCAGGGGCCACCATGAAACTGAAACATTAAAGAAACACTATCAGTGAACACGTACTGCGGTAGAAAAGCCAGAGCCGATCTGCAATATGGCGTCTCGGCCTGAGTTAGAGATAGCGCACGTTCACCTTCTTCTGTACCGGTTCTACCAATGAATACAAACTCTATAGAGTAGTATAGAATAGTATATAGAGTTTGTATTCATTGGTTCTACTCCTACTCTGAATATGTCTCCCGTATAGATCAGTAGTAGTAGTCTAGAGATCAGACTCTTCTTTATAAGAAAATGAAATAAAGCAGTTATTCATCACTCCACTATGTCAGTATACTCGTGTTGTGCGTTGGGTAGAGTAGGGTAAAAAAGAATATCGAGCCCTTCTTTGTAAGAAAATGAAATAAAGCAGTTATTCATCACTCCACTATGTCAGTATACTCGTGTTGTGCGTTGGGTAGAGTAGGGTAAAAATGAATATCGAGCCCTTCTTTGTAAGAAAATGAAATAAAGCCGTTATTCACTCGCCCCACTATGTCAGTATACTCGTGTTGTGCGTTGGGTAGAATAGAGTAAAAAAGAATATCGGACTCTTCTTTGTAATAAAATTAAATAAGGCCGATATTTACTCACCCCACTATGTTAGTATACTCATGTAGTGCGTTGGGTAGAATAGAGTAAAAAAGAATATCGGACCCTTCTTTGTAATAAAATGAAATAAAGACGTTACCCACTCACCCCGCTATTTTAGTATACTCGTGTTGTGCGTTGGGTAGTGTAGGGTAAAAAAGAATATTGGACCCTTCTTTGTAAGAAAATGAAATAAAGACGTTACCCACTCACCCCACTATGTTAGTATATTCGTGTACTGCTTGGGTAGAGTAGGGTAAAAACGAATATCGGACCCTTCTTTGTAAGTAAATGAAATAAAGCCGTTACCCACTCACCCCACTATGTTAGTGTACTCGATTTGGGCATATATAATGGAACGTATAAATGGTCTTAAAATTCTAGGAAAATTCAAACTTTGTTAAATTATTGGTTTTTAATACACGTTTTTAAAATGAGTTTTTAACCACGCTAGAAATCTACAAGAGTAGATGTATCACCTCACGTTCGTGTACCTGGCAAAGATATACACCGCATGATTCACTTTAGTCTTTAAAAATTATCTTTTCTTGGAATATACTTAAGAAATGTTTCTTGAATTTCCAACAAAACTAAAATCTAGGAACATCTCAATATTTTCCATTGGCACATACGTCATAAAAATTGTCATGTATCAGACCTTTTTTGTTTTATTCTCAAATATAAAAACTGGAATGATTTAATATCTAGCATAACCAAAGTACGTATAGAATAATAAAGATTTCCTTCTTAATGTCCTTAAATAAACACCTCATTTTAAATTCGTTAAATTTTTAATCTATAGATATTACTGAACCTAAAATGTTTTAATGGACGCTTAATGATTCCGGATAAATTCATTGTTTAGAGCCAGGATAAGACAAAACCTGGTAAAATACCTGCCAAAAAGGTTGTAGTAGAGTGATTTTTACCTAACTCAACTTGTAATTCCCTTAGCAGTTTACATGGTCTGATTTAATTAATGGCTTATATCTGAATTGATTCATTGACTACTAGCCATCAGATTTGTTGAGGACTTGAACTTTGGTCATTGTTCTGCCACATAGAAGGGAGAAACAGAGGTTTAATAGTGTGCTGAATGTGTGTCGATTAAGAGATTTGGTGTCTTGAGTAGCAGTTTCTAGTTTACCGTTGACGGAAAGAAACGACAAAACCATTCTTATACCCTCCCTATCATATTCCCTACATACCCTTCTCTCTCTCTCTCTCTCTCTCTCTCTCTCTCTCTCTCTCTCTCTCTCTCTCTCTCTCTCTCTCTCTCTCTCTCTCTCTCTCTCTCTCTCTCTCTCTCTCTCTCTCTCTCTCTCTCTCCCGCCCTCCCTCCCTCTCTCCCTCGCTCCCTCGCTCCCTCCCACGCTCCCTCCCTCCCTCCCACCCTAGTAGTCAATGCGTATTGCCCCTTTTTAACTACTTCTGCCCCTCTCGAGAAACATCCATTATTAGTGTTATCTGTCAGTCTCAGTTCTAACTGCTTCACAGGCATTTTTTGCAGTCATAAGAAAACGATCTCTGTGGTTTTCCTTCTCTGTGGTTTAGATTATTATTGTTGAATATAATTTCTATCTTATAGTAGCAATTTGTAGTTTGAGGCTTTGATCATGCTGATATTAATCGTATGCATTGCGCTCACAAATTAATATTAGAATACAATAATTAAAAAGAAAATGTATAATTAACGAATATTGAGTAATGAAACAATTAGAGAACTAACTATGTAGGAAACGTAAGGAAACACTCGACCCTTAAACTATAACTAAGCCATGAACAGGATTTCTTACTTGTACTTGATATCCGCCGTAGGCACTAACAAGTTATGCATGTGCTCTTCTTGAAGTGCTTGCAGTTCTTCGGAGCATGCATCAAGGCCATAGCACGATCGTTGGTTAGTGAATATAGTAAACACATAGGTTATTGGAAGATCAGTCACTTTTTCCCAAAGAGGAGGCTTTGCCTTCCAAGAACTACGGGAGATTACAAGATGACTCATGCCTAATTAACGGCATTTCTGAAAAAAGACCACCAAATAAATTTACAAATAATATAGGCCTAATGATGATCCAATATAGAAATGTCTTAGGCTTGTTCTTCTCAATATAATTGAATGATTTTCTGAGAGTAACTTATTTGGCAATTTTTAATAAGTGGAGGGAGGAGAATCAGTCAAACACTTAATTTGTTAAACTCAACAACTAAAGTTTCCCTAGACCATAAAAGATTCTAAGTTATTTGAAAACTTTATACATATGTAAATATGTTTTCAGATTATAGGTTATGCTTATTATCTCATTCTTAAAGCTATGAATTAAAAATATCAAAAAACGTTTATTAATCTTGATATATCTCTTACTTTAAGTTAATTGTGAATTTCAATTTCTATGTTTGAAAGCATTAAGAGTACTTTATTTCAACATGATTAGTAAATAGATTGAATAATTCAGAATAGTTAGATACCGTACTTTATTTATTAGTGGTTTTTTAGGACTTACACATAGGTGTGGACAGTACTTGTGAAACGAGTATGCATAAATAAATGCTCATCATGCTATCAATGAATGAAATATAATTTGTTGTAGTGCACATAAATTAATAACCACTTTCTGAACTAAATAGCTCATTTCATTCACTGTCGCATTTCATGAACTAATGAAAATTACTTGTCTATATTTTACAAATTCCCATATCTGGTGTGATATCTATCTGGAATTCGTGAAGTTAACGTAGCTGCAATCAACTTGTTATCATGTTATAATGATTAAATTGTAAGCTACTAATCTTTTCAATATCATTCACTGTAAAGCTATATTCTACAAGCACACGAACTTATTTTACAACTACTTCAACATTAGTTTCATTTCTTAAATTCTGACACTATTAAAACTAAGTTATTTACAATAAACTTAATGGTATCGTCTTACGTTCACAATATTTTTATTAAATATGTAAAATTTCCTGACCTTTTATATGTTCATGGTTTCTAAATTTATTCTGTTTTCAATTGACGACCTCTCTAAATTCTTCTTTTTTTATATAATAGTAGTAGCATTTATTTTATACGCAAATTAATTTCCCATCCAATGTTACATTTTGAGTCCCAAAACATCAGCTGTTTGTGTGGTCTACTGTGGAGCGCTAATGTAGTCCAATGTAAATATAATGCAGTTTAAACTAGATGTGGTTTTGGGCCTTACTAACTGACAATACTAAATGCACAAACATTCCTATTGAATGGAATACCTGTTGTAGGAATATATAATCAAGGGTAGAAGGAAGAACTTTAAAAGTCCGTGCTTTATTGAGTAAAAGAACTATACAAAACCTTCATGTGCGTTATGAAAACTTAATTAGAAAAGTATTTCCCCATAATGTTTTATAAAATATGATAGTGATGCGAAAAACTCGTTTTGTACCACAGCTATATTTAAGTTAAATATAGCTGTCAATTTTGTCGTCTGTGGTTGCAGTCAAAGAGCGTCCACTACGAGAGTCATCTGTGAGGCACACTGTGTTTCTGTGAGGCATAGAAGCGCACCTTTCAAGCGTCTGCCATCACAAATGGGTGTAAATATAATCAATTTGCTCCCTGAACAAATTAAAAATCAAAATCAGAATTTGTTCAAAAGACGTTTAAAATACCTTTTGGTGGAAAGTGCTTTTTATTCAGTTGAAGAATTCTTTCAAAGCCGCTGGGACAGTCAGTAAACATCCTATCATGTAATTCTGGTGTCAAGTGTGTGAATGTATCATGCATGTGCAAGATGTATGTATGAATGTGTCCGATTGTGTGTGAGTGTTTTAGGCTAGACTAAATTTTGACTTTTGCAACACAATTGTTAATTGTATTTATGCAATAAAGAATTTATTTATTTATTTATCTTCAATGTTAATGCGACTTTCACGAAAATGTTTGTGCCATTCGTAAAACTGGCTTTTCTTCATCGTCTCAACTCCGTGCGCATGTTCGAACATCTTAAGTGCCTTAGAAGATGACTTTTGAGGTAAAACACCAAATGTAATGTGTTTTAGCTGTTCTTTAAATCAATCTTCAAAAACCCACAATGTAAACACGAAAAAACACGAAAAGCTCTCTCCACAGGAGAGAAATGGCAACTGAACGATACCAGCCCTACTCATATCACTTCTCCAGTAATAGTACATTTATTCGATTGTAATTTCTGTTCGCAGATCTTATCCCTTAATTTAAAAAATCTATTGAAATGTCCTGAAATAATGCGTTATATTTATTTCAATAAAGATCCAAGAATGTAGAAGACATCTATCATTAAGATAAATATTAGTGTGTATGATCTGCAGGCCTACTGGTAGCGCAGAAATCATGTGTACCCGAGTTTGAAGGTTATTTACTGAGAAACTAAGAGAAACACCATTGCTTTCCTCATTTAGTTGTACGTTATTACACGTGAACTTTATAACGTACCTACAGAACACGTTCCTGCCAACCACTCGTCTAAATATGAATGAACTGTTTTTTTTTTTTTTTTCATTTTTACTAACTAAGACAAAAACTATTAAAACTTCATATAAAATATAAAAAGATATATTTAAGGGGAAAATTTACCAAAAATATTACATACTTTACTAATGACTAAAAATTATTTATTTATTGCACCCAAATAGGACTTAAAAAAATGCAGTAAAACATTGAAAAGCCCCCTTACTCCCCAATTTACGCTCAAATAATCAAAAATTTTAATTTGTAGAAACAATACAGCTTATTTCTATTTTTCAAGTAGGCATCTTATGTACATCTACAAACTGGAGAATGGATTTCAAAATATTCTATCAAATAAAAATTAAAAATAAATAAATAAATAACTTATATATATAATATGTTTTTGAATTCTTTGTCAGTAATTTAGAAATAAAATATTTTTGTATCATGTAATGTTTATTAAATTTAATTGTCCATACTAAAGTTTGTATAGTTTGCATTTTCTATACAAACTATACAAAATGCAAACTATGTTTATGAATATAAAGGCTCCAATCATCAGCCAGTTATATTCATAAACAAAAACGTTATAGAGTTTCTACGAACTCAAAACACTACATTATGTATTTTAAGGAAGTCATCACACATTATGTATTTTAAGGAAAATAATTTATTTATGTTATTGAAAAATATTATTTACAACTCAGAACTCTCCTGACCTATAATTTAGCCCTTCATTTTTATTTTTTTCTCTTCAAGCATCATTTTCCTTATTTTTAACTGGTGCCTGTACTTATGATATTTTATTTGCTTTAAAATGGTTAAATCTTCTTTTTTCTCTGGACTGGACAATCTTTGTGGTTCACCTCTTATACTTTTAACCTAGTGCATATACAAACAATAAAATAAGAGCTTTGTATTTAGGACAGTAAACAATAAAATAAAATTTCTGCTAAAATATAAAGTCATGAAAACTCTGGATCAACACCAAAAACACTATAGAATGGAACAACACTAATAACAAAATATGAGGTAATCAATAAATACCGCACAGATTATTTTTTTACTTGAAAGTTGCTGCTAACAAATACAACAATTAGAAAACTATTTTAAATGTGGATAAATAGAACACCATACAAAATCTCTACTAGACTTTATATTGTTGTGGGCTGGATAATTGTAAAAAAGGATCTAAATTATTTTCAAGTTTTAGGTATACTATCAATGTTTTAACATAAAATGTGTTATTTTGATGAAATAATATTTAATGAACTCATTCCAAAATATGTTTCATTTAAATGTATTTCAATCTTTTATCGCATTTTTTCTGACAGCTTTAGCACCTGTAAATTGTTTTCATTGTGTGAACAGGATGAAGTCGCTGAACAGGATACGAAACAATAATCAGTACCACTGTACGTGTAGGGGTGGGTGGGTGGGTCAGTACCATTGTACGTGTAGGGGCGGGCGGGTGGGTCAGTAGCACTGTAAGTGTAGGGGCGGGCGGGTGGGTCAGTACCACTGTACGTGTAGGGGCGGGCGAGTGGGTCAGTACCACTGTACGTGTAGGGGTGGGCGGTTGGGCCAGTACCACTGTACGTGTAGGGGTGGGTGGTGGGTCAGTACCACTGTACGTGTAGGGGCGGGCGGGTGGGTCAGTATCACTGTTCGTGTAGGGGTGGGTGGTAAACACAACAACATAGAGTCTTTAACCTTATGAAAAAGTAATAAGATAACCTTAAGTAATAAGCTAATTCAAAAATAAAGTTTTAATTTTTTCGGGTAAATAGCCCCCTTAATTACATACAATTAAACGAGGAAACCAATTGTGTGACTGGATTGTTCGTAGGAATTTACTGAGTGGAAACTTCAAATTGAATTAAATAGACTTAAGTTGAAATGACTAAGATTTGTGAACGATTCAGTAGAGTCATGTAATATTACATTTATGAGGGTGTTTATAGAAACTTGTAGTTCCATTACAGTCCACATTTTCATTCAATGCTAAAAAACATATTTTTATCATAATCCTTTTATTGCCTAAATATTGAAAGTTTAATTTCAGATCATACTATTTTATTGTTACCCAATTTATAGACTGAGGTATGCAAACATTATAGTCAAATATCAATTAACAAAAGGTAAGGCATTGATAATCAATCGAAGCAATCAAGAAATAATCACAGGATTTTTATTCTATTTAGGAGTGAATAATAAGATGTTAATGTAACAATAATGAAACCTAAACGAGCAGTGAAACCTAAACCAGCAGTGAAACCTAAGCCAGCAGTGTAAACTATCCCAGGGGTGAAACTTAACCGAGCAGTGCAACCTAACCCAGCAGTTAAATCTAAACCAGCAGTGAAACCTAAGCCAGCAGTGTAAACTAACCCAGCGGTGAAACTTAACCGAGCAGTGCAACGTAACCCAGCAATGCAACCTAACCCATCAGTGAAACCTAAATCAGCAGTAAAACCTAACCCAGCAGTTAAATCTAAACCAGCAGTGAAACCTTACCCAGCAGTGAAACCAAAACCAGCAGTGACACCTAAACCAGCAGTGAAACCTAACCCAGTAGTGAAACCTAACCAAGCAGCGAAACCTAACCTAGCAGTGAAACGTAACCCAGCAATGCAACCTAACCCATCAGTGAAACCTAAATCAGCAGTAAAACCTAGCCCAGAAGTGAAACCTAAACCAGCAGTGAAACCTAACCCAGAAGTGAAAACTAACCCAGCATAGAAACATAACCCATCAGTGAATCTTAACCCAGCAGTGACACCTAACAAAGCAGTGCAACCTAACCCAGCAGTGAAACTTAATCCAACAGTGCAAGCCTAACCCAGCAGTGAAACCTAACCCAGCATTGAAACCTAATCCAGCAGTGATACCTAACCCAGCAGTGAAACGTAAACCAGCAGTGAAACCTAATCCAGCAGTTAAACCTAAACCAGCAGTGAAACCTAACCCAGCAGTGAAACATAACATAGCAGTGCAACCTAACCCAGCAGTGAAACATAACCCAGCATTGAAACCTAACCCAGAAGTGATACCTAACCCAGCAGTGCAACGTAACCCAGCAGTGAAACCTAACCCAGCAGTGAAACCTAACCCAGCAGAGCAACTTAAAACTAGTTACGATAGTTGAAGGTGATAAGAACCAATTACGAAACGTTATTCACACACTTGAGCTTTATTTATGAGATGTTAGCTTTATCAAGTACATTTACCTACGTTATCATGAATTTATGGATGATTAAATATTTGAAATAATTGAATATCTATGTTGATAAGTTGTTAAAAACAACACTCAGACATAATATATTAACACCCAGCATGAGAAGTTAGTGCAGTCGATAATTAATCATGATTTAGTTACATTCGAATATTGATCAATGAACGCTAGAAACGTGCAATCAATAAATTTATCAATAATATAATGAACAATCGATCACGATATTATGTTGTTGCAATAATTGAAAATTTATATTGTACTTGATTTCCAAAACAAATCATTACTCAATCAAAATGTAATAATGATACGATGATGTTTGCAAGGATCAATTACAGATTTTGGAAACAGTATACTATTCTGTATTTTCTGTATTCTGTATATGTATAATATTATATTCTGTATGTTTTTGTCATTTAGAATATTTTAACAAATCTATATTTTGCCAACTTAAAAAAAGAGACTATTAATGAATGTACTGTAAAGTTTATAGGTTTTAGTATACGTTATTTTTAATATCGTTAACAGATTTATTTTAACACAGACTGTACAAATTAGATTATTTCCTTAGTAGAATAGAGTGAGGCTAAGCAGTTATCGTTTATGATTTACGATATTTAAAATATAATTGAAAGCGATGATACCACGTGTTTATGTGTTATAGCAGAGAATATTTAAAATGAAGGCTATATTAAAAATTACTTTTCTTATAGCTTTTAATGGGGAGTAACTTTGGCCAAATAATGAAAGATTTTTTTCTCGCCTACTAATACGAGTCTTTTTTTTAGAGCTCGTTCGACCACCGGCTTAACGTGACATCCAAACCAGGGGAGGCACAAAGGTAAGATTGTCAAGGTCACAAAGTGAATTAGAATGCAAATGTATACATAACATCTAAGCTAAACAACAGTAAACAGCCAAAAGTAGTATATTCAAATAGGATGGAAAGCTTATAACACTTCATATAAATATAACAAGTGTAGAAGTAATTGACATAAGTTCTTTGTTGGAAAGAAAATATATCCGACATAATGTGGAGTTCCATACACATGACCTCTAGTTTAACTATATCTCTTAAAGAGAAACTGCTTTAAAAGCCGTATTTTGTAGATAACTATAGGGTAACTTTATAATAAAATAAGGAAGTTTATAAAATTATAGTGAAATTTCTCTAAATACTAATAACTAAAAATATTCAAAACTATTGCCGGTGTGGTGATTAATAGCTAGGGCTTAGGACTGCAGAGGGCTTGGTCCAAGGTTCGAATCACCAACGGTCGGTACATAACTATTGAATCAAGTTCACGCACAGGCCTCTATTCCAATGTGAATTGGTAGTGAAGTTTAAAAAGTAACCAAAGTATAAAAATATGATTTAAAATAATTAATTGTGATCGCATTATTCTTTGACTAACAAACCAATACTATAGTTTAATGAACTTCAACTATGCCCAATCCTACTACATAAAATAAATTTAACTGTCCCTACATAAAAAATCAATTTAAAAATAAAAAATTATTGTTAAAAAAAAAATATGTTAAATCAATTTTTTAGTATGATGTAGCCTAGTCCAAAAAAGTAAGAGTGACTTGACTATAACTTCCCAGATTGGAGATTAAATTCATTTATCAGTAGCGATCTGTAATCCATTTTGTCTTGAAGACAATTCCTGGAAACCCCCTTCCTTCATTAAGAAAATGATAATAGCCTTCCTAATTTTATATATTCCAAGTAGCATTTCCAAAATAAGGTTCATACATATCCAAAAACACTTGGAGGAAATGCAACAAAAAGAAAAGTTTTTTTTAATTTAAACTATTTTTAAACGATAAATTAAAATACCCACCGGCCAAGGCTCAGGTAATGGATCTGTTCATGCGTTTTACGCTTATGATAAGGTATCAAACTAAGGTAAAAGACCTCTATGTCACACAGGTCAAGGAACGAGCCTAGTTGACCCAGTCAGTGCCAGTAACCAACATGGATTTCCGGAACCAAATGATGTCCGGTGGCCATTTTGCCCTATGATTTTATTTACGAATTCATCACATAATTCAATTCACTTTCCTTAAAACAATAATGTTGTTATTTATTTCAGTTAAATGATAGGTTCTTGTACAGTTCACAGTATATGATTGAACTTAGTAATTATATGTTTTAAAATGGTTGCCAAAGGGGAAAATAAAATTGTATTAACAGTGGAGAGAGGTATGTTTACAACTCTTTTCGAGATAAAGTGCCGGTGCCTTAAATAAAGGTATACAATACACCTCACACATAGGTACCATCATATACAATACACCTCACACATAGGTACTACCATATACAATACACCTCACACATAGGTACCACCATATACAATACGCCTCACACATAGGTACCACCATATACAATACGCCTCACACATAGGTACCACCATATACAATACACCTCACACATAGGTACCACCATATAAAATACGCCTCACACATAGGTACCACCATATAAAATACGCCTCACACATAGGTACTACCATATACAATACACCTCACACATAGGTACTACCATATACAATAAGCCTCACACATAGGTACCACCATATAGAATACGCCTCACACATAGGTACCACCATATAAAATACGCCTCACACATCGCTACTACCATATAAAATACGCCTCACACATAGGTACCTCCATTTAAAATACGCCTCACACATAGGTACTACCATATACAATACACCTCACACATAGGTACTACCATATAAAATACGCCTCACACATAGGTACCACCATATAAAGTACGCCTCACACATAGGTACCACCATATACAATACACCTCACACATAGGTACCACCA
Source organism: Stictocephala bisonia (assembly GCA_035578905.1). Lineage (NCBI taxonomy): Eukaryota > Metazoa > Arthropoda > Insecta > Hemiptera > Membracidae > Stictocephala > Stictocephala bisonia. The sequence continues at coordinate 304,517 of JAQJVL010000515.1, read as the reverse complement.
TATAAAATACACCTCATACATAGGTACCACCTTATAAAATACGCCTCACACATAGGTACCACCATATAAAATACGCCTCACACATAGGTACCACCATATAAAATACGCCTCACACATAGGTACTACCATATGAATTACGCCTCACACATAGGTACTACCATATACAATACACATCACACATAGGTACCACCATATAAAATACGCCTCACACATAGGTACCACCATATACAATACACCTCACACATAGGTACCACCATATAAAATACGCCTCACACATAGGTACCACCATATAAAATACGCCTCACACATAGGTACTACCATATAAAATACGCCTCACACATAGGTACCACCATATACAATACACATCACACATAGGTACCACCATATAAAATACGCCTCACACATAGGTACCACCATATAAAATACGCCTCACACATAGGTACCACCATATAAAATACGCCTCACACATAGGTACCACCATATAAAATACGCCTCACACATAGGTACCACCATATAAAATACGCCTCACACATAGGTACCACCATATACAATACACCTCACACATAGGTGCCACCATATAAAATACGCCTCACACATAGGTACCACCATATGAAATACGCCTCACACATAGGTACTACCATATACAATACACCTCACACATATGTACCACCATATACAATACGCCTCACACATAGGTACCACCATATACAATACACTTCACGCTTAGGTACCACCATATAAAATACGCCTCACACATAGGTACCACCATATACAATACACCTTACACATAGGTACCACCATATACAATACGCCTCAAACATAGGTACCACCATATACAATACTCCTCATACATAGGTAACACCATAAAAAATACGCCTCACACATAGGTACTACCATATACAATACACCTCACACTTAGGTACCACCATATACAATACGCATCACATATAGGTACCACCATATACAATACACCTCACACATAGGTACCACCATATAAAATACGCCTCACACATAGGTACTACCATATACAATACACCTCACACATAGGTACCACCATATACAATACGCCTCACACATAGGTACCACTATATACAATACACCTCACACATAGGTACCACCATATAAAATACGCCTAACACATAGGTACCACCATATACAATACACATCACACATAGGTACCACCATATAAAATACGCCTCACACATAGGTACTACCATATACAATACACCTCACACATAGGTACCACCATATACAATATGCCTCACACATAGGTACCACCATATACAGTACGCCTCACACATAGGTACCACCATATACAATAAACCTCACACATAGGTACCACCATATAAAATACGTCTCACACATAGGTACCACCATATCAAATACGCCTCACAAATAGGTACTACCATATACAATACACCTCACACATAGGTACCACCATATACAATACGCATCACACATAGGTACCACCATATACAATACACCTCACACATAGGTACCACCATATAAAATACGCCTCACACATAGGTACTACCATATACAATACACCTCACACATAGGTACCACCATATACAATACGCCTCACACATAGGTACCACTATATACAATACACCTCACACATAGGTACCACCATATAAAATACGCCTAACACATAGGTACCACCATATACAATACACATCACACATAGGTACCACTATATAAAATACGCCTCACACATAGGTACTACCATATACAATACACCTCACACATAGGTACCACCATATACAATACGCCTCATACATAGGTACCACCATATACAGTACGCCTCACACATAGGTACCACCATATACAATAAACCTCACACATAGGTACCACCATATAAAATACGCCTCACACATAGGTACCACCATATCAAATACGCCTCACACATAGGTACTACCATATACAATACACCTCACACATAGGTACCACCATATACAATACGCCTCACACATAGGTACAACCATATACAATACACCTCACACATAGGTACTACCATATACAATACACCTCACACATAGGTACCACCATATACAATACGCCTCACACATATGTACCACCATATACAATACACCTCACACATAGGTACCACCATATACAATACACCTCACACATAGGTATCACCGTATACAATACACCTCACACATAGGTACTACCGTATCAATACGCCTCATACATAGGTACCACCATATACACTTCTTTGCACCGAATATCAATACTGTATCTTTATAAGTACAATTCAGTAGAATCAGCGCTTTTTAGAAAACCCCTTAACAAGATCATTTAGAATTTAAACTTTTCTATAATTGGTTCAAAGGTTGATAAAAAGTCGATATATGAACAATGTATCTTTGAAATTTTTATTTCAAAAATTTAAATGTTCGTGTGGTAAAAATTTGAAATGTACCCTTGAAAACTATGAAATATCTATATAAAAGACTTAAAAAATTTTCCCCAAAACAATTAATACCTCTCTGTGTTTTCTATTGTTGTCTTCCCTATAAAGTTAGATGTGAAGTTTGATCTGTACACTTTTATGCACCGTACTGGTTTTATGTTTATTACACCGCAAAATTATATCGTAAATGTTGAGTAAATTATTAATAGAGTGTTTTGTGAAATTTTGTGGATAAGATATGAGATTTCTGTGGAACAAGGGGTTTGTCATGTTTTATTTCACCAAGTAAGATTGTTTCAGTTACGGTAAAGTAATTATCTAAAATGTTATCAGGAACGATTGGAAACGCAGTTTTTTTTTTTTTTTTTTTTTTTGCAGTATACATAAAATAAGTATTCAAAAGTCAGTTATGTCTTGTTTTACTTATTCTTACTACATAACTTGTTATAATACAATACAACTTTCTTTACTGTAATACACTAATAATTAAATATATATTTTTCTATGTGTATTTCCTATACGTATATACTTAAAGTGTGAAATATAAAATCTATTTATAAAAGAAATTTTCTTCCTAAATTTGGATATCATCATACTACAAAAAACCCTGCCTCCTCCCTAGAAATCCTTTCAGAATTATCCACTAGTTCTTTAAAAATGCAACTCATAATTTAAATCCTTAAATAAAATAAAATTGATTATTTTCTTAAATAAACGTGTCCAACAAAATATAAAATCACAAGCAGAAAGTAATCACATGATCACATTAACGCACAACATAACTTGAAATCCATGTATGTTATAAACTATGATTTGTATACAATCTGATACATCATAAGTGAATTGACTTGGATACACAGAATAGACAACTGACATTGTAAGACCAAGTACAAATTTATAACTTAATTTTGAAATACGTATAATTTAAATGGTCCTTGAAGATAAGTTTTTCTATAACTTATGGGGCTAATATGTGTAAAATATTATGAATAATTGAAAATGAAAGAAATAAAAAATACCCTGTATGTGCAAGAGTGGGTGGGTGGGTCAATGCCAATCTACTTGTATGGGTGGGTGAGTGTGTCATTACCACCATAGGGATATGGGTGGATGGGTCAATACCACTGTATGTGTATGCGTAGGCGGGTGGGTCAATACTACTGTACATGTAATGTCGGGTGGCTCAATACCACTGTATGAGTATGATAGGTGGGTGGCTGTTCAATACCACCATTCGTGTATGGGTGGGTGAAAGGTGTGAGAATTCTATGTGTGTAAATCAAGTCATCAAAATGTAATACACGTACGTGGGTTTAGGGCTATAGAGTACTAAGGGTGTTCGATCGAAGATTATTTTTGAAAATTGTTTTGAATAAAATTGTTAGAATCCATGTAAGTAATAAATGTGTTACGAGAAAAATCTAAAAAATGTCTTTATGGAGATATGGCTGCCCAAAGTGACTAATTTGGCCTTTTTGGTGCATAACTCATTAACAAACCGTTTGATATAATTGATTAACATTTTAAGAATATAGTGGACAAATGGTTCAAAAGAACATAGTATATAGTAAATATAAAAAAAATATATTTTTTAAGTGTTACCAATTATTTTCCTATAAATGATATTTGTTCAAATCTTGAGTTGAAATTTGTACAGTCATTTTGGCTAAAAAAGTAGACTGATTACACACACACACACACACACACACACACACACACACACACACACACACACACACACACACACACACACACACACACACACACACACACACACACACACACACACACACACACACACACACACACACACACACACACACACACACACACACACACACACACACACACACACACACACACACACACACACACACACACACACACACACACACACACACACACACACACACACACACACACACACACACACACACACACACACACACACACACACACACACACACACACACACACACACACACACACACACACACACACACACACACACACACACACACACACACACACACACACACACACACACACACACACACACACACACACACACACACACACACACACACACACACACACACACACACACACACACACACACACACACACACACACACACACACACACACACACACACACACACACACACACACACACACACACACACACACACACACACACACACACACACACACACACACACACACACACACACACACACACACACACACACACACACACACACACACACACACACACACACACACACACACACACACACACACACACACACACACACACACACACACACACACACACACACACACACACACACACACACACACACACACACACACACACACACACACACACACACACACACACACACACACACACACACACACACACACACACACACACACACACACACACACACACACACACACACACACACACACACACACACACACACACACACACACACACACACACACACACACACACACACACACACATATATATATGTATAAAATCCATTGTCAGAGTTTACTATAAATGTGGGAGTTTTTGGGACGGGGCAGGCGGAGACTATGAGGAGGAGGGAAGGGAGAGGAATAATCTGCTAGTTCGTTAGTTAGTCAGGATCTTTACTACTCTTAGTGGCATATGCGATAAAATATAGAAAAAAATTCCTTAGGGCGCTAAACTGGGCCCCCGGATGAACACCCTTAGTCGAGAGTTATAGTTTCCCACGAAGATGATGCCTTTATGCAATTTTACAGATAGGCTGCTTTATACGTTATTACGGTGCAAGATTGTTGTTTAATGTTACAATCAGTTAATTAGATGGTATGTAATCTAGCAGATATGCACACATGTACTAAAGCAGATATTACACACCCGGTAGTTCATTGTCACCAGTATATATAATGAAGGGATCAGCATACCAAGTAGTAGTGCACAGTACACCAAGTGTGGAGTAAGGAGAGGAGGGGAGAGGGAGAGAGGATTCGGAGGCAGGAGTAATTGTTCCTGTTGCCATTTCCGGGAAATTAGTGGACAGAGCAACAACTCAGTCCATCTGCCTAGTCATTAGTCTATGTGTTACAGCTTCCAGTTATTTAGCAACATTGTTCTCGCTTTCAGTTGGCCTTCTTATAATTACTGGCACCTTTGGAATCGCATTTTAAGTGTTACTTATGACAACTTTGTTCTGTCATGTCAAATTAGTATTTTTTGTCTTTAATTGAATTTTTTAAATAAATCATGTAACACTAATGAGTTCTTGGACTACTATATAAGTGCTAAATGTAATCATGAAAACATTTATAAAAAGTGTTTGCCTTGCTTAAGGAGGTCTTATCATTGGTCTATGCACATTAATCAAATTTTTTTATTTTGAGAAGGGGTAGTTATGCAAATTTGTCTCACCCACAGTAATATCAACATTTGTTTTTATTAAATTGTTTATAATGCATTGGATCAGGGGAAAACATTTCATTCAGTGGAAACACCATTGCTTACGTGAAAAAAACTAGAAGGAAAATCAATAGATAAGAAATATGTGTTTTTATTCCGTTGTTTAAATGTTTCATTTTTATCCTTGTTTGGGTTTAAATAGAATTTCTTTGTTACCTGTAACCTTTGGTCTAATGGGTGTTTTTGATTCAAGCTTCAACTCATTTTTAAAATAAAAATAAATTCATGTTTGATTATGGAAATCATCTAATTACACTGAACCATAGATCTTTAGTAAATCTCTTTAAAAGCTCAACATCATTGTAGTGTTTTAACTTCGGTTTATTTATTTATTTAGTCTTGTGCCTCCGATTGTAAATATACCGGGGAATAAAGATTTTAAATGAATATTTTATTTTAAATAATTATAACTATTCATTGTTAAGAACTAAGGCCAGACTACTCCTTAGAAATGTACACTATTCCTTAGAAATGTACACTTTACCTTAAAAATGTACACTATTCCTTAAAAATGTACATTATTCCTTAGAAATGTACACTATTTCTTAGAAATGTACACTATAACTTAGAAATGTATATTATTCCTTATAAATGTACACTGTTCCTTAGAAATGTACACTAATTAATTTAATATCCCAATGAAAGTCGAACAGCCGATGATTATCACCTGATTCCTTTCATACGTTGTTATGACTCTGATTGCGATCGAACTAAGGACCTTTGATTATGAAGCTGGGCTATGACCTACTATGCTACCAAAGAATTGTATATGCACACATAATAACCGTAGAAAGCTAACGTGCTAAAAAAGTTACGTTAAAGCTAACGTATCGTGAAAACTATGACACAATTTCAGAATTTCTTAAAACCTTTCAGGCTTAACAGGTTTTCAAGTGTTTTAAATTAATACCCTTATCATAAATAGATATATGTTATAAGTTATTGCAAAAAATACCTTAGACTCAAAACATACAAATATTATTACATACAAAATTAAACAAGATTGTTTTTTATTTATAGACATTAATTAGCCTTCACAGCAATCATTTACCCAGTGCTAACTAGGTCTACATAATATTGCTTAAACTACATATTTAATTATATATAGGTGGTCTTAAAATGGACTTGGCATTCAATTCTTACAAGTAACCTATATTATTAAGATTTTGTTATAGAACCTACTATATCATCAGTAGGCCCAATAGTAAAACATTGACATACTATTGTTTTTTATGTTTAGCCCTCTTCCAGGTCCAAAACAAAGTTTTCTTGCATGTTTATTCAACTGAAGTTGGATAGAATTATATGTTCTATATTTACTCTGGCCTGACTATTACGCGTAACTGATTGTTATAACGTAACGAAATCATTGATTTCACGAAATCATTGAAAATCACTAACACAGGTATTGTAATAAACAAACATAACCTCACGCTGCATACATTGTACATGATCGTATCAGATGGTGCCTGCTCTAGCTGGTAGTTTTGTGCGCCACCTGCGTAGGTATAATAATTATGCAACGTGTTCCTTTGATTTTTTTTTAAGGAGGGACCGGTCTCTTTTTTAACCTTACTTTACCTATTCCCTATATACTATTGATCTACGCGGGAAAATGTTCAGACAGAGTAAATTACAGTAGAAGGTAAACATTACTGATAAAAACTAACAGCCAAGTCCAGATTTGTAACCAGGGCTCTCAGGTACAAAGTACAAAGGTATTGTAATCTCTAGCTCAGGTACAAAGTCCTGACACCTTAAATCAATCGGCAACAGATGTACACAAAATTTGATCTTAATAAAAAATATTCATAAATATTAACCATTTTTCCAATTATGTATAGATTTTCATCATGTTTATATATATATATATATATATATATATATATATATATATATATATATATAAAGAACCACACTTAGCAATCTTTTCTTGATGTTTTTAATGTTTAAAATCCATTTTGGTCTCGAAAGACCATCATCAGTTTAACATAGAATACAATGTTTTTTTACTTCAGTCAAATTATAAAACAGGTAGAAAATGTTGAACTGTACACTACTATATTACTCTATGTAATGTTTATTAACTTATGAGTACATTTATATAAGTATTTAAAAAGTATATACTTACAACACTTTAACAGCACTACAACATGGACTTGTAGGCATATGCAAGAATTTTATTCAATTAGTGAAGCATAGATCGTTAGCTGGCTTGGAGATTCGATTATTGAACCTTGCACATCACAGTTTGAGGTTTGAGGGCTTGACAATTGAGCTACCATCTACACTAATTTTGCACAAACTTGTTCTTGTTCCACGTAAATTTATAAAAAAATATCGTTCCCTTATGAAAGTCAAGTTAAAAAATATAACTTTAATTAGTTACTAAATAATGTTTATATAGTCGAACATTTAAAAGTTCACACCTGGGTGTTATCTCTCAATTTAGATGAACTCAGCGATAACAACTCTTGAACCAGTTCAACTGTAAAAGTTGGGTTCTCAGTTTGTTACTTTTAACATAGCTATCTATCTTGTTCCTTTTTGAAAGAATAAACTAGATGTAAATTACTTTCATTGCAGCTCCACAAGTGAGTGGTTGACAATGCTATTTTTGTCTGTAGAAACCTCACTCGCCAGTTTACATGTGCCTACAGGCCTGTGCGTCAACTTTATTCAATGAATGAAGTACCGACCGATTCTCAGTGGGAATTCGAACCTTGGACCTTGCGCTCCATAGTCCGAAGCCTTATCCACTAAGCCACCATGCCGGTAATGTTAATAGTTGTAAGTTTTCAATTTTAGCTAATGTTACATCATTATTTTTCAATTATTGAACAAAAACTGTATTTACTTTGAACAGTTACAATAATCGTTAATTATTTTATTACTTGTAAAATAGTAAAGGTTCTCTTTGAACAAATTACAGCGCAGTTCTGTAACCAAGTTAATTGGGGACGAAGTGTTGTGGAGGTGGTAAGATGGATCCATCGATGTGGACACTACTAGAGATGTCTGTTGTGTTCATGTTGGGTGGTAGTCATGTTGTGGATGTTGCGTAAGCAGGAGATCTATACTCGGGTATCTGGCTTGTCAGTAGGTGGTAATCAGATCAATAATACGTGGTTCGGTTTCCACGTAAAGCTGTTGGTCACTTAGTTGTCCTGGTATTAGACCCTTGTCCTGGGTGTATGACTGGGTGTATTTAATGTATGACTCTTTTTAAGTATCAGCCAACCTTAGATAGTAACAATGAATGCACTAGTCCATCTACACGCGTCACACTCATTCACCCTCATATTTGCCCATATGGTCGATTATTTTTTCGTCTGATTTATTTATTAATAATTAAATAACATAGTGGAACACGTTATTTAATATTTAATTACTGGACAGTGGACACCGGAAAGTCTATTTAAAACGTTCATATACAGGCAAGGTTATTACAAAATGTTTGGTTAACAAACTTTGTCTCATCAGAACTGTTTATGACTAAATGTGTCTTAAAAGTGTTTTAATTACTTTGGAAATATTTATATAAAATTGTTTTTACAAATGTCTAAACCAGAAATTATTAGTTAGACGATATATATATTTAGCAAATTTTAAAATTAATCTGTTTCATAAGCTACCAGTAATTAATAATAATAATAATTTAAGTTTGTTCTTCTTATAACATTTATATATGTCTACGGATTTCAGTATACTGCTATTAGAATATTGTTATTTGTAACAAACAAGTGAAACTTAACAGAATACAGATTAATTACAATTAAATTGTATGAAAAAGTAATAATTCTCTGTCGATTAATGTTGATAGTCTATAGTCCAGCCGTTCTAACTTTACCTCTGAGGGTTGCGAGCTAAAATGGAAAATTTACATAGGCAACGTCACATTCATACCACCACAGCCCTCGTCTAAATTTTACATCCGGTGACTCACAACTAAGAAGAATATAGGAATATGAAATTTTTTGTTTAATTAAAATATTTTTAGTTTTTACTGGGTATAGGTACCCAGTTACCTAACCTAACCTTTTTTTACTGTTGTAATAAGTACTTTTTTTACTGTTTACAAATATAAAAAACCAAGTCAATCTGACCATTTTAACTTATAACAACTATCAGGCCTTAGTTGTGATTTATCTAGACCAGAAACAAATCAGCCGTGGGACAGGAAGGAGCTAAGTGCTCAAGATATACGATGTTGTGCTCCCCTCAGAGGTAAAGTTAGATTGGCTGGACTATAGTTAACTTTCTCAGATCATATGGACTAAAACGGGGATAAACAGCCCATTGGATACATTTTGAACTATGCCAATTCTCACAAGTAGTGGGATTTGCTGGTTCTGGGACAACAGCTGATTCAGCATTTTTCAGCTGATTCAGCATTTTATTTATAGGTCAAATTGATTCATTGGTGGTATGTGACGTCATTAGTGTGACGTCAGAGCCTGGTGTGACGTCATGGGTGGTTGTGACGACATGAGTGGGTGTGAAGTCAAGGTCATTGTGGCTGTTTGAAAAAAAATAGCTTCTTGCACAGAACACTTAATACCGTAACTTAATAAGGGAGGATATAATAGTTAAAACTCTATTATTTGAAGTTCCATTTCCTGGCAAAATTCTGTTCTTTTGGGAAATGCTCACTTTTTCGTTGTTTACTTATTACTGTTTCCTACTTGATTTACAATGTCACATCACAACAACTGTTATGTACATTCTTTTGTGTTATATTCCCATTTGCTTACAGTTGAAATTGTTTGTATTTCTTGTTAAATTAATTTAATTTCAGCTACATATTAGTTTCAGTTCAGCTCAAGTAGCTTCAAGTTTGAAACTCTAGGTTCTAATCTTCTTTTAGCAGTGACTAGAACTCGACAATCCAAACAAGCACAAACTTTGTTGGAAACGTCTTAGAGAGAAGAATCTGGTGCATCCCTAGTAATTAACAAATATACGACACACAATCAGTCCCAGTCTCACTTTGAATTTAAGAACATTCCACAAGCAGGGAGGAAATCATTTTGGATCTCGAGGGTTTATGAAAATTCCAACTGTGAATGGATTATTTTAATTTACATTAGTTGCGTGCGTACATATTTTAAAATACAAATCCACTAATGCTGTACCATACATAATTTAATATTCACTTTAAATTAATAAGCATAAAGTTACGTTTACTTTGCAATTATCAGATTGCTAAAAGCATAAAAAATTGTTATTTTAATCACAGATAAACAAGATTAAGAATACAGACTTGTGCTTCTCTGTTTTTAATGTTTAATTAGTTTACATTTATTCGTACAATGATGTTGGCAATTATAAAATTATTATTTGTTCAGTTAGTGGGCCTACTACAAGACAGTTTTAAAATGTTTTAATAAAATATTACCATTATCTTCTTAAATTGCTATGTTGTATGAATCATTAGTTTCATCAAAATGCTTAAAACGCTATAAAAATGCGTTTAAACAATGTTATCTTCCATCTGAAGCAATAACAAAACTAACAATTTATTAGCCCATATACATCATCACTGATCATCGTTTAGTGATTTATTTAAAATTTTATATCCATATTTCATTATATGTGTTACTATACATATTATTTCACTACTACTGTTATCCTCTACATTTATATTTTGCAGTGTCTGGACGGATAAATAAATTTATAGCCATTTACGACCGTATCTAATAGGGTATGTTTGATATTAAAAAGCAGCTTGAATCCACGTAATGGTCCTATTGATTAACGTTTAATAATTGGGTATGTGCCCAGTTATTTTTTGTATATCCTAGCTCATTCCAAAACGTAAATAATCCTGTTTTAAATTCCAGTTTTGTTAATTAATTAAAAATATGTTCATTAGTTAGATTAGCTTTATAGTCAATTCATAATTAATAAAATGTCAATAGCCTCATTTTTCATTAGGTAAAACTACTTCAACGTGTTTCACAATGTAACAATGACTACACTCCTCCATCTACACTCATCACACTCATTCGTCACTCATGTTCACCCATATCTTGACGATCGGCATCTTAATAATGAATAACTTAAAATATTGAATGAATAAAATAATGGCTCATCATATACTACGCCAGCCATGAGGTCTAGTACTAATGACGTTTAACATGAATCTGTAAAATGACTAAGCCCTACATAGTCACGTTAACTGAATAACAACACTACAGCTGCTAGCTGATGGTTACAGTATATTCACTGATTATCTGGCAATTGGAGAACATTACCACAATAGAGCTTTACCACAAACTTAACCGACACATATACGTTGCGTTTGTGTATCTATGCAACGCCTTTTATACATATGCATTGATTGCAATGTATAATTAATTGAACCTTATATACTTGAACCTTTTAGTAACATATTTATCGCTCTAAAAATGGTAAAATTGTGATTTGTACTGTTAAATATCATCGTTTTTACTCTAAAAACAAGAATAATTGTAGTTGTTTTTGAGTATTCTGACATCATTAGGTGAACAATTATACTAAAAAGTTAAAAAAAAATATTCAATCTAACATACATATCGAAGTACAACAAGCCTACAAGTACATAAAAATGACACCAAATGATTTACAAGTCAGATAAAAAATAAAAGTGGTTTTTGTGTTAATGCGTTTCTGTAATATTTTGCAATTTCCTTTTTCCACATTTTATTTTGTATTAAGTAGTTGTTTACATTATTTTGTATTTGGCATGTTTTATATTTATCATAGGGACTAAGTGGTATACGCCATAGATTTAGAAACGTCTTCCTTTATTTTAGTACAATTTTTAATCTCATAACAGTGAGATATCAGATACTTGTGAAAGAATATTATATTCATTTTGACAGTGCACAAGTAGAAAATTAACCCATAATACTTCTATTCTACAATGTGCAGGGCGACTTATATCCAGACAACCACCTCTTTGACTAGTTTCCCAGTTATTCTCAAACGAATGTTCCCTAAAAACCAACTGGGTGTTAACTTGGGATATGCTTGACGGTCCAAACAAGTTTCTTGTAGCAGAGCTCATTACTGTCACCGGTGGAGTGATCATTTCTCGTAAGGAAAGGACTATGCTGAGTCACTTTCGCTCGGGGCTGGGAAGATGCAATTACTGGAAATTTAAATGGGGAATGACAAATGATCAGTTGTGTGATTTCGGAGTCGAAGTTAATACAATGGGTCACATAGTTAAGGAGTGCCCATTGCGTTATTTTCAGGGGGAATTAGCTGGTCTTCACTCAATCAAAGAAGCAGATATTGAATGGTTAAGAAACTTGCATTTTGCTCTGTGACTGGAGATCAATATTTAAACACTAAGACAAAAGTACTTTGTACTGCAGATTCTATTTTATTTATAAATTAGTATCTGTGTAATATTTTTAATATTTTGTTAATTTGGTAGCTGGCCTATTAAGTCCATACAATATATGTATATTTAAATAATATCTGAAACCCCTGCATCGGTGACGAATCCCTTATACTGTCACATAACTTCTTAAATACATTTTTGCAATTTGTGTACTGTGTTATTTTTTTTTAACATACATTGCACAATATATTTAATTCTATAATCAAGAGAGTCCATATCGAGATCAGAGGGGTAAAGTGTTGGAGGTACGGATTGGGGAATGAGGGGTGGGGGTGGGGTTAGAGGAGAACACGTGAAATGGGAAAGACATTAGGGACCCGAACACTGTGACTCTCACGTCATACATAGTATAGCAGACAGTAGATTCTTACTTAATTACCATTAATTATTGTTGATAATTTTACAAAATAAATGTAGGCACTTTGGTTGATTAGTGCAAAGCAAATTAGACCTTATAACCATCATTTTCCTCCTTGTTTGCTCAGTTATGTTTCTGGTCAACCTTCATAGAACTTAAAGAAACGTCGACTTATTCCGCAAGGAACATATTATATACGTTTTACTGTCATATTTTTTTTATTTTATGTTATTTAAATATAGGCCTATTTATTATTTATATTAAGAAAAAATGTTATAAATTAATGCAGATAATTATTTGTTTTTGTAAAGTCTACTGATATCCACAACTTGTTTCCCGTGACAATTTATTTTACTAAACAACCTGATATTACATATTAGGTTATTCAAATTCCATTGAAACACGTAAGACCTCCGAAAAGAAATTCATTTATAGCCCACAAGGTAGAGCAACAACAAACGGTCCTCAAGATCCTCTGGGAGATAAGGATACTACCTCCTAATGTTCACGATTATAATCTTCAAATTACTTTCTCACTATACAAAATGTCACTAATTTTGAGACAGAATCATTCCAAAACATTACAAGTCATTCCCACATATAAGAGCTACTTATAGTGTTTCGCCACTCTACTAACGTTTTGCCAAAACGAATCGTACTGGGTTCCATATTAATCGTCTTGATGCATTTCAATACTGCAAAACAATCTTGAAAATGTCATATGAGATAGTGCGAGTAAGATGAAAAGTCACATTATGTGTCTTATCTTTTCCTCCGTGTGTTTACAGGAAGGACACACCTACTCACGCAAGTCAATTTTGAAACGGTGTGTGAAAGTAACTTGCGTGAGTAGGTGTATACTGTATATAACAATAGACAGACTAGTTCATAATAAAGTCTATGGCTTGAACAATTTGTTTGCCTTAAGAAGTAATTATTTGACTATATCTATAATAAGAGATACAGTTTTACACCTAAAGTTTATGTCAAAATTAGTATTTAAAAAATTCATTATCAACTAAAATCAAAATAAAATGTTATACATTAAGTTAAAAAAGTTTTTTTTTTTTTTTGTTACTGTCAATTGATTTAAAGGAATACGTGTTCATGACTTTCCTCGGTTAGTAATCAAGGGTTTAGTTAAGTATTCATGAGTTATCTCTTTGCAGAATAAACTACTTTAATATTTGTGTTCAATGCAGAATTGAACCATTCTACTGTCGAAAGGAGTAAATCGATGTTCATGTCGAGCCGTCATTGAGGAATGTCAGAACTGAACAATTCCCTGTGTGGGTCACACCAACAGTTTCACCACCCGTGACTGAAACGCCACTGACAACGCTTGTTTATACAGGAAATTCATCTAAGCCTACGTGTGACTGTAAAATATTCTCCCCTATATTTTCACTGATGACATAATTACAAGTAATGGTGTTCAGTATTTGGGCATGCAAAAAGACTATTTATAACACATTTTCTGCCGAATGTTAAACATTTTAAGTAATAATAATATTTGTTAAATCAATGTACTCGGATGACTATTATTAATGTATAGGCTTCATATGTGCAAATATCATATTTTGACTTTATGACGTGAGTTCACTAACCAATGGTTGTTGAATACACGTTAATAATGTAGTAATCATGTTTAATTTAATTCAGTAACTAATATAAATATGGTCTGAAAAATAGTTTACATCGTTACTCCTCCATGTTTGATACTACCTATATAACGGCCATGGACAACCGTTAAAGCACTTTTGTTGGCAACTTCATGGAAGGCCAATCCCATCATCTCCCCCTTACCGTCCGTAAGTAATTTGTAAGGAAGGAGTAACAGAACAGTTTATCTCAAGTTAAGGTAATAACTTATACAATTTTACCTTTTTCTTATATTTTTACGTAAAAAACAGTAATAGTCTTTCATGAGGAGCTTATATCAACGGATGCACTTGTCATTGTTATCAAAGAAACTATAATTTATTAATTTCTTAGGAGTTTTACTGAGAGCGTTTGATCTGTTTATTAATGTCTGTATTGAAGCCAACGACAGTTTAAATATATCATAAATAATAATTTGGAGTACCTTAAACAAGTAGCAAATTTGCTATGCAACTTTATGAACAGGATACATAATGATTAAACCTATATTATAAAAAGCCTTCAAATATCATACTGTAATTTCCATGAATTTGTGATATTTTCAGTTTATTTTCGTATTTACAGTACATTACTAAACATAATTTTATTAACGGATCTATGACAACATTAAGTTAAAAACGCGAAACTAAATTGTAGATACAGTTTTTCATGTGAATTCAAATGATACTATAAAAGTATAATAGTAAACAATGCATTCATTTCAACATTACTATTTTTCTAATGAGGTTATTGAACATTCACTGATTATTTAATGTACGAGTAAAACGAAAGTTCTGAAATTAATAAATAACTCCTTACTAGTGTGAATCCTATATGTTGATTTCAAATGATAACAAAAGTAACAATGTTGAATTTTACCTCGGTGAAAAAGCGTAATTTCGCTTATATTGTTTATCAGATTTGGTTTCCACATTGTGTTATAGCACAGATAGAACAAAAAAGAGGTGCACTGAATGTGTATCGCGTAGACAGTTCTCTAGTGTGCTGTGGCGATAGCAGGCCCTCCTGCTGTTGATAGGAGATTTTGAAGAATTTATATGTAGTTCTATTTTAGTAAAGTAAAATAGAGTGGTAGATTTTGAAACTTTGCCTCGTAAAATTTACAGTTACAGAACTTACGTTTATTTGAGTTACAGAACTTCTTTTTGTACGGTATGACAAAATATTAAAAGTTTTAGTTAAAAAAAGCGTTTGTGTGTAAGAGATTTAAAAGCACACTCCAAGAGCAATACTATTTACTTGTTATTGATGTAAATACGCCAATCAGAAATTTCATATAACTATGAGATTTGCCCTCCAAATATTGCTTAGAAATACATATTACATAATGAACTGTAATACACGATAATAAACTAAAAGTTTAAAATTGTCAAATTTAATTCACTTATACATTGAATTAAAATATATTTCAACACTTGATTCCAGGCAGTTTTCTCCTTACAATAGAAGATATATTGTATTTTACAATCTGAAAGAGGCAACATACAGCATAATACTCAAAGCCTCTTTCACGACCGGGCCACATTTTGTATTTACATATAAAGTTGTAAAGAATGAGAGCCATCTGTAAAGCGTGAGTTTTCAACGCGAAACATTCGATCCGATTGCTATAAATATTGTGTACAAACGCAAATATGAAAAGAGGTTCTCTGTATAAAAACATGCCAGTGTGGGTTACAGTTTATTGCACAGTGGGTAAACGTTTGTATATAAATATCGAAACAATTTTAACTCTGCGGAGGGTATTATTTTATTTATGTGGTTGGGAAATCTTGATAATTTATACTTTTTGTAGAATATAAGGCAAGTTATACTAAAGAGTGAATTTATCACGATCAATTTTAATGCATATAAATACGTTATTAAGACCTATTTAAACTTTTTTTTTTTTAATTAACATGTAAAGTGGATGTGTATACACATCACATTTATGAAGTCCCTCTTTTTCGTCATTGATATATTTGTAAATTAACAATATAAACTGTACTTATATTTTAAGTACAAAAATGAAACAGTACTATATTAGCGTTTGTTTACTAATATCGCATACCATTATTTATAAACATCAATTAGCAATGATGATACCAACCATCTAAAAGGAATTTTGTTTAAATAATTATTTGTTATTTTTGTTATCTTTGACTTAGACTTTAATAAAACTATGTTTTTAGAATAAAATTTAGTAATAGTTTAAATTAGTGTTGTTTACTTGGTAAATAATGCTAATGGTTTATTTTTATTAATTTATTCTTAAAATGCCGATAGTCAAGATGTGGCCGAATATGGATTTACAAACAACTACAGTTAACTGTTATATGTTACGTGGGAAAATTGTTAACTACGCATTTTAAATATTATTAGTGTTAATTATATTTTGGCGTATAAAAGAGCATCCATTATTTGAAGGGGAAGGGAAAGCAACATTAGTTTTTCGTTATTTTGTTCTCTGAAACTGTCTGAATATTTTCAAATATAATACGGTATATACATCATATTGCAAGTAATATTTATTCCAGGTTCTTATGAACATTGCATGGCCCGATCTACTCTATTTACAATCTTTTAAACATGCAAAACTCAAATTTACCTAAGTACTACTTTATTTTATTTTCATACACCATTCCTCTTTCATTTTTTGGCCCTTATTCTTGACTATTTGATCATCTGGTGAATGCGTAGATATCTATGTTTGTGCTTTTTCCGCTAACCTGTGCTTTTGTAAGTTAAATATGTAATTTGTGTTTCGTCATTGTTGGTGCTAGGAAAATAATATTAGATGAATGTAGGCGTACTGTTTAATATAAATATAGCATGTTGGTGTTCCTAAATCATCTAATATTAACAATTTTAATGTTTCGGCGAGTGATGAAGCAAACCAACCATTAACTCCAAAAGGCTTCGGCCTAGCCCCATGGACTCAAAAGGAAAATCAGTAAAGTGCTTCTCAAAACAAAATTGGTGACATTATTAGTAAGTATGTAAAACAGTGTAATAGAGACAATAGTTTAGATTTTATTGTTAAATTAGAAATGTTATCATCAGTCCTACGCTATGAATAGAACATTCCCTAAAAGTCACACCGAATATCGAAAACACAAAGGACTATTGCTTAAGACCTTAAATTAATTTACATTGGGTATCTCATGGATATAGTGGTCTTTTTTTGTCTTCGCCACAGCTATCTGGTAAAAATCTTCTTGATATTAATTTTAGGCTAGTGGTTATTTCTGCGATAGACAAAGATGTGAGGGTCACTAAAATGTTTGATATCATAATGAATTTTCCTCTTCCTACAACAAAATTTAGATAATACTTTGAATTCCTTGGTTCAGATACTGAGATATGGTTTTTATTAAGTGAACGATAATGTTGAGGAGCAGTTACAGAAAAAATGTGAGAGATTTGGCTATTGCAATTAATGAGATATAACATAAGTGAAGCAATGAATAGCTATTTCGACAACTATTTCGGACTCGTGCAAAGCTGGTGGTAGTATTTTCAAAGTGATGTAAGTGTCTAAAACAAAAAGAAACATTCACCTAATTGTTTAAATATTTATGAATGATCAAGTGGGAGAATGAAAATCATAGGGGTAGAACAAATATTTCAGTCTTAACTACAAAGATGTAGTACATTTAACCAGGTTTTAATTTTAACTGACATTTTTTAAGATGGCTTTTAAATCTCAACGTTAACCGCAAGTGATGTAGGTATTCGTAGTTATACACAGTATATATCTCAACGTTAACCGCAAGTGATGTAGGTATTCCAAGTTATACACAGTATATATCTCAACGTTAACCGCAAGTGCTGTAGGTATTCGTAGTTATACACAGTATATATCTCAACGTTAACCGCAAGTGATGTAGGTATTCGAAGTTATACACAGTATATATCTCAACGTTAACCGCAAGTGCTGTAGGTATTCGAAGTTATACACAGTATATATCTCAACGTTAACCGCAAGTGCTGTAGGTATTCGAAGTTATACACAGTATATATCTCAACGTTAACCGCAAGTGATGTAGGTATTCGAAGTTATACACAGTATATATCTCAACGTTAACCGCAAGTGATGTAGGTATTCGAAGTTATACACAGTATATATCTCAACGTTAACCGCAAGTGATGTAGGTATTCGAAGTTATACACAGTATATATCTCAACGTTAACCGCAAGTGATGTAGGTATTCGAAGTTATACACAGTATATATCTCAACGTTAACCGCAAGTGCTGTAGGTATTCGAAGTTATACACAGTATATATCTCAACGTTAACCGCAAGTGATGTAGGTATTCGAAGTTATACACAGTATATATCTCAACGTTAACCGCAAGTGATGTAGGTATTCCAAGTTATACACAGTATATATCTCAACGTTAACCGCAAGTGATGTAGGTATTCCAAGTTATACACAGTATATATCTCAACGTTAACCGCAAGTGATGTAGGTATTCCAAGTTATACACAGTATATATCTCAACGTTAACCGCAAGTGATGTAGGTATTCCAAGTTATACACAGTATATATCTCAACGTTAACCGCAAGTGATGTAGGTATTCGAAGTTATACACAGTATATATCTCAACTTTAACCGCAAGTGATGTAGGTATTCGTAGTTATACACAGTATATATCTCAACGTTAACCGCAAGTGATGTAGGTATTCGTAGTTATACACAGTATATATCTCAACGTTAACCGCAAGTGATGTAGGTATTCGAAGTTATACACAGTATATATCTCAACGTTAACCGCAAGTGATGTAGGTATTCGAAGTTATACACAGTATATATCTCAACGTTAACCGCAAGTGCTGTAGGTATTCGAAGTTATACACAGTATATATCTCAACGTTAACCGCAAGTGCTGTAGGTATTCGAAGTTATACACAGTATATATCTCAACGTTAACCGCAAGTGCTGTAGGTATTCGAAGTTATACACAGTATATATCTCAACGTTAACCGCAAGTGCTGTAGGTATTCGAAGTTATACACAGTATATATCTCAACGTTAACCGCAAGTGATGTAGGTATTCGTAGTTATACACAGTATATATCTCAACGTTAACCGCAAGTGATGTAGGTATTCGTAGTTATACACAGTATATATCTCAACGTTAACCGCAAGTGATGTAGGTATTCGTAGTTATACACAGTATATATCTCAACGTTAACCGCAAGTGCTGTAGGTATTCGAAGTTATACACAGTATATATCTCAACGTTAACCGCAAGTGATGTAGGTATTCGTAGTTATACACAGTATATATCTCAACGTTAACCGCAAGTGATGTAGGTATTCGTAGTTATACACAGTATATATCTCAACGTTAACCGCAAGTGATGTAGGTATTCGAAGTTATACACAGTATATATCTCAACGTTAACCGCAAGTGATGTAGGTATTCGAAGTTATACACAGTAAATATCTCAACGTTAACCGCAAGTGATGTAGGTATTCGTAGTTATACACAGTATATATCTCAACGTTAACCGCAAGTGCTGTAGGTATTCGAAGTTATACACAGTATATATCTCAACGTTAACCGCAAGTGCTGTAGGTATTCGAAGTTATACACAGTATATATCTCAACGTTAACCGCAAGTGATGTAGGTATTCGTAGTTATACACAGTATATATCTCAACGTTAACCGCAAGTGATGTAGGTATTCCAAGTTATACACAGTATATATCTCAACGTTAACCGCAAGTGATGTAGGTATTCGTAGTTATACACAGTATATATCTCAACGTTAACCGCAAGTGATGTAGGTATTCGAAGTTATACACAGTATATATCTCAACGTTAACCGCAAGTGATGTAGGTATTCGTAGTTATACACAGTATATATCTCAACGTTAACCGCAAGTGATGTAGGTATTCGAAGTTATACACAGTATATATCTCAACGTTAACCGCAAGTGCTGTAGGTATTCGAAGTTATACACAGTATATATCTCAACGTTAACCGCAAGTGATGTAGGTATTCGAAGTTATACACAGTATATATCTCAACGTTAACCGCAAGTGATGTAGGTATTCCAAGTTATACACAGTATATATCTCAACGTTAACCGCAAGTGCTGTAGGTATTCCAAGTTATACACAGTATATATCTCAACGTTAACCGCAAGTGATGTAGGTATTCGAAGTTATACACAGTATATATCTCAACGTTAACCGCAAGTGATGTAGGTATTCCAAGTTATACACAGTATATATCTCAACGTTAACCGCAAGTGCTGTAGGTATTCCAAGTTATACACAGTATATATCTCAACGTTAACCGCAAGTGATGTAGGTATTCGTAGTTATACACAGTAAATATCTCAACGTTAACCGCAAGTGATGTAGGTATTCGTAGTTATACACAGTATATATCTCAACGTTAACCGCAAGTGCTGTAGGTATTCGAAGTTATACACAGTATATATCTCAACGTTAACCGCAAGTGATGTAGGTATTCGTAGTTATACACAGTATATATCTCAACGTTAACCGCAAGTGATGTAGGTATTCCAAGTTATACACAGTATATATCTCAACGTTAACCGCAAGTGATGTAGGTATTCGTAGTTATACACAGTATATATCTCAACGTTAACCGCAAGTGATGTAGGTATTCGAAGTTATACACAGTATATATCTCAACGTTAACCGCAAGTGATGTAGGTATTCGTAGTTATACACAGTATATATCTCAACGTTAACCGCAAGTGATGTAGGTATTCGAAGTTATACACAGTATATATCTCAACGTTAACCGCAAGTGATGTAGGTATTCGTAGTTATACACAGTATATATCTCAACGTTAACCGCAAGTGCTGTAGGTATTCGAAGTTATACACAGTATATATCTCAACGTTAACCGCAAGTGATGTAGGTATTCGAAGTTATACACAGTATATATCTCAACGTTAACCGCAAGTGATGTAGGTATTCCAAGTTATACACAGTATATATCTCAACGTTAACCGCAAGTGCTGTAGGTATTCCAAGTTATACACAGTATATATCTCAACGTTAACCGCAAGTGATGTAGGTATTCGAAGTTATACACAGTATATATCTCAACGTTAACCGCAAGTGATGTAGGTATTCCAAGTTATACACAGTATATATCTCAACGTTAACCGCAAGTGCTGTAGGTATTCCAAGTTATACACAGTATATATCTCAACGTTAACCGCAAGTGATGTAGGTATTCGTAGTTATACACAGTAAATATCTCAACGTTAACCGCAAGTGATGTAGGTATTCGTAGTTATACACAGTATATATCTCAACGTTAACCGCAAGTGCTGTAGGTATTCGTAGTTATACACAGTAAATAAAGGTGTTCAATTTTCTATGAGTTAGCATAGTTATGGTTTTAATAACGATTAAAATATTTATTTACCAATTTCACATTCACACTGTAACCCATAACTGGGCAGAAAAATCATAGAAATGAACGATGTTTTCTAAATTAGTTGTTGTATGTATTGCATTTAACAACCGGTTGATAATACGGCAAGTAAACTAGCAGAACTACGGTGTTTCATTGTCACCGGTCTGAATGTAATGAGGGGATCAGCGAACCAGGTGGTAATGCAGTGTGGTGGGGGAGGAGAGAGGAATTAGGGGCAGGAGTAATTGTTTCTGTTGCCATTTTCGGGAAATTAGTGGACAGTGCAACAACTCAGTCCATCTGCCATGTCATTAGTCTATGTGGTTACAGCTTCCAGTTATTTAGTAACATTGTTCTTGAAGTTCAATGTATTTGCCTAATTTCGTGTCTAAACTTGAACGTAATGTAAAATTTATATTGAATTCTCGTTCAAACATGCAAACAGTGTTACATTGAACACAGGTTAAGCCGGTGTAAATCAACGTGGCTCTGTAGTTTTAATACATCTCAGTATACTTTCTTTGGTAAGGAAGAAGCATTATTGTTTTGCATTTTTAGCGTAATAGAGTTATAAAACACCCTTAAGGTTTTTGATTATGGGTTGAAATGTATGCAAAGCGATAATGTTTTTACTCCTTGGCATGGTCATAATGAGTAGGATTTAGTTGGTGTACTTGGTGGATGATTTATGTAATATTTGTTGTTGTCTAAGCTCAATCAGATGTTCGATCACGCATAAACTAAGTGTATGTTCAAAATACTTTAAGAAATACTAACTCTTCAAGGTTCCAGGACACCACCTACCATGCAAATTTTCTAGAATCAAATACAAACGCAGCAACTAGATGCTAACCAAACTATAGCTGACCTTATTTTTAATTTGGGATAAAAATGATCATTAGTTTAATATATTTGTGAGATTTGCTTTTTAAATCCTCTCAGATTATTAAATACAATATAAATTTACACATCTTTATTTTCCAAGTTTAGCCTTTTTCTAGTATCCTTTAACAACCACGTTTTCTCACATGTGTTTTCGTAAAAATTAGGATAACACTCCATCTTCTATTGTTACTTAGGCTAATTATTAGGTATGTTTAATTGTTATATAATAATAAATGACTAAACACGAATGAGCATCACAAAATACACATTAGCAAATAAACATAACAATAGATAATGTATACTAGGGGCACAGTTTTTTCGCCCCATCTACATGGATAAAATAATGCTGAGCTCTGTAATTTCAGTTATTTTTAGCAGTATTAAATTTAACAATTTCTTTTTATGAAACTAACTAAACGAAAGAGTATAAAGAAAAATGTTGCATAAAGAGTTAAAACTTAGTTAAATATGTGAGTTAAGTGATTGTATTAAGGTTCGAAATTACACAATTCAATTTTCAAAAGAATAAAACAAAATGTAGTGAAAAGACCTATAAATCAAAATCATTATTTTCTTTAACCACTTATGTATATTTTTACATAAATATTATGATCACCAATTAGAAATGCGTGCATGGTGGTTTATAAAGATTCATATTTTTCAAACACATATATTTTCTCATCGTACTTATGGCTTTTCTCGTATATGGGCCAAAATTATGAATCGTAAAACACACGCGCGCCCGCACACACACACACACACACACACACACACACACACACACACACACACACACACACACACACACACACACACACACACACACACACACACACACACACACACACACACACACACACGCACGCACGCACGCACGCGCGCGCGCGCACACACACACACACACATACACACACATATTTATATGTGCATAGTTTTACCTACATTTTTGTGTTGATTAGCATATGCGTGCATTTACAACCCTAAATATGAATACAAGTTTGATTTTTTTACTTTACTCGGAAGCCGACATATACGACCGGGTACAGGCGTGATTTTATTCTAGTAGTGAAGCATCTATCATTGACTCGATTGAGGATTCGAATCTAGGATCTTACAGGTCACAATCAAAGAGCTCACTAACTGGGCCACTACCGTATCTACAAATTTACGTAAACCGTTAAATTCCAACCTAACTGATTTCTATCGCTTAATCTTCAAAAACTATTCTAGGACTTAACAATCAAAAACTGTCCTTCTATCACTTAAGTCCAGTTATGAGAACAAGATTTTTTTTAACATGTAAACCATGAATATATAGCAGTACACCTAAAATGTCATCAACATGACATCAACTGCATTGATATCAGCCGAAAGAACTTTTCAATCAGTCAACGTAACTTTCCTAATCCTTTTAGAACTAATAAAATCCACATTAGTTTCATTACAGCCCTACGAACTCTAAATAGTTTACCAAATAAATATTTCTTATTATTAAAATGAAAATGAAGGTTAGTTAATACAATAATAATAGTTAGAATTATTAACTAGACCATCACTTACTTATATTATAAGACTAATTAATTAAATGGATGTGATTTGTTTATAAAATACGAATTTTCAACTCAATCCGTTAATTATAAACCTCCATGATATACTGGATGTAATTTATTTTAAAAACAAAAATATTGGTAAAGTTCGTCAAATGTGTACGAAGACTGTTGCAATGAGTCGATTGAA
This sequence comes from Stictocephala bisonia, assembly GCA_035578905.1. NCBI lineage: Eukaryota > Metazoa > Arthropoda > Insecta > Hemiptera > Membracidae > Stictocephala > Stictocephala bisonia. Next base: position 279,171 of record JAQJVL010000515.1, on the reverse strand, counting down.
CTAATCAGCTGTATCACAAATGACATGAAGGAAAGTTTACTCTCATTAGTGCATACTCCACAACAAACTTGGCAGACAATTGCTGATTACTCGAACTAACAATACAAGCAATCTAACTGACTGGTACTAGTTGTTGTCAGTTGTCATCTATTTACAAAGTTATGCACCAAGTAATGGTATAAATTAAGACACAAATAATCTATTATTGATTGAATTTATTCAACATGAATGTTGTTTATTTCTTAGATTTCTGTGGAAATAAGCAATAGTATGTCTGTTTTGTATTTTGATACCTTCTGACGTCAATTGCTGGTTACTTTTCCCCATAAATCCCTTTCACGTGAAACCAATTTTAGTCTCGTATATAGAAAAATATCTTAAAAATAACAAGTGTTCTTTAAAATTAGTTTTCTAATTATTCATACATATGAAGCTGGAAGTATACTACTACAGTATCATAGCCATAATTGTATCTTATCACATAATAGTTTACCTCACACATTCTCCCTCACCCATCCCCTCAATGACCAATATTGGTTAAGTGTTAGAGCTAGTGTATTGTACAGCTATATTGTAAGACTAGCTTTAACACCAATAATACTTATTATTGCTTGTTAGATTAGACAATTTTTATGTAGATTAGACAGAATTATATTGTTCAAAATATACACTCCTTCACTTTAAACGTAACAATTATATCAGAATGGTCAAAGGAGAGATTAAAATTTGAGTGATTTGGATCTCATAAATGTTTAATAAACTCAACAGCAATTAAAGAACAAGAATAACACTTGACGTACCTATTGGCGGAGTTTTAGGAGAGAAATTTCACTTCCCCCACAAATCTTCCTTCTACAAAATTGTCTGTTACCTCTGATATTTTACCAATTCTAAACCGATATTTTATGTAATAAAAATGTATTAAATGAATTTTAACATTTTTCGTAATTTTCTTTTATTATTATCACGAATATCATAGGTTCTTATTAAGATATTTCAAATCAATACAAAACTTATATTATTACTTTTGTTTAGTACTATTTTACAAGTTATTTCAAACTTTGTTATAACATGTTGTTATCTTCTTGTGTTTATATTATCTGTTTTGTTAAATAGCTATTTAGATAACTTTCATTCTAGTTTAAGTTGTTTTTGTTTCAGTGTAAGTACAAGTTACATTCAGTTTAAGTTCAGTTTTATTTCAGCTGAAGTTGTTTGAAGATACAACTTCTATGTTCCATGTTGTTCTTTTAAAGTTCTATGCTCCAAGTTGCAAGTTTCTAAGTTAAAGTGATCTAAACACTCCATGGGTGCTTGTTTGATACTTTAAGATTTGACTAAATTTTAATGAGGTGGGAACGTAAATACTTTTTTATGTTAGTTTCCCTTTTCGTACAAATATTCTATTTTTGTGATGATAGTCTTCTTTTTCATTATTAATTTATTACCATTTGTTATACTTGGTTTAGAATGCTATCACTGCAATGTCTTTCATACATTCCATTTTAATTTAATTTATATTCCTTTGTGTTTCCTTTACTTTTCATGAGTTGAAGTTGTTTTAAGTTTAGTTTAAGTTTAGTTCACTTCAGCTTAAGTTAGGTTTCAGGCCAGTTGAAACTGTTTCAAGTTTTTAGTTCCATTTTTTTTCTTTTGGCAGTTCCTAGAACACTATGGCCCAAATACTGTAGGCTCAAACTTAGTTGGAAACATCTTAGATAGTTATATTTGATGCGTCTTTCATAACAAACAAATCTACGATTACAACTAGTCTCACATTTACGGAGTGAACACTTTAAGATATGCTAACCTAATGAGTCCAATAGCCACAAGTGATGACGGAACCATTTTAAATATCGGGGGTTTTGTAAATCCTTATTTTGAACATTTTAATTTCTATCTATTGATAAAATTTAATTTCTTGTATTAACATTTTTCAAACGTGTATCGAATAATTTTGTATCATATATCATGTTACATTTACTTGAAATTGTTACGAATAGTGCAATGTTTGTTTTTATTTTATTTATTTATTATTTTTTATATATATATTACCAAGAGAATAAAAGGAATTGTTTTTCATCATAGTTAAACAGATTACGAAAACTAACTTGGTTTGCTAATCTATTTTTAGTTTTATATAAATTCGTTGTTTATATAAATCCTTACAATGTTTATGACAATTATAAAATTTGGGTTTTGTCAAATTAAAATTATTTGTTCCGTTTGTTCATAAATTATTAGCATAAACTTATTTATATTGCATCGATGTTGTAATATTTTCATCAAATGTTTCGGAAACCACTAAACATAAAGATAATTTATATTTATTTTAAGAAAATTCAACAATTTAATGGCTCGCAGAGACACTTGAACATCGTTAAATGCAATACATAAATGTTAACATCCATCCTTCATGAGTGTGTTTTCGATACATATTATTTTACTTATTTTGTGTTTTCTAAATGTATACATCGCAAACTGTTTAATATATACGTATACATCCATTAATGGCCGTTTATAATAGTATGATCCGTAATTTCAAATAAAACATTGTTTACTATAAGTCAGTCTTTTAATTGCATTCCTTTTCTGTATTCCAGATGTATGTAGTCTATTAATGTATCAATAATTAAGTTTAATAGTTTTGAATGAGCTTTGCATTGGTAAATAAATATGTTTTATCATCAGTTCATTCCAAAATGTTAAACTGCCTAGTACAAATTCCAGTACTTATTTGTTAGTATTAGTTCGTGTATTTTGTTTCCAATCCTATAATGTTTACCATACTAAAAGTTCCGGAATTATTGTCCATTTATTTCCAAAGCATGATATTTTTCAGAAGATATAATGTGAATAACATGATGTTTTCTAGTGTTATTCAAAATATATTCTGATCTGCTACAATATGGTTAAAATTGTTCTGCTTATACTACGTCATCCATGAGCTTTAAAACAGTTTGAGTACTATCAACGTAATCGGTAGAGAGACTAAGCCCGCCAACACAACAGTTGATAATTGTATTCATTGATTATCTAGTAAGCTGAGAACACCACCTTAACAGAGCTTTGGTATAAATTTAACTAACATATGTTGAGCTTCAGTTTCAAACTACGCATGCAACGTACACCGTATTCAATATAACTTATACACCCTGTCGTTCAGTATGATAACTAAACAATAAGAACACTATTGATCGCTTTATAATCGAAGTCATTACGATCTTTTTGTTGAATCATGTCATTATTAACGGAAGCACGATAATAATTAAACACAAGTTTTAAATTGTCAAGTGCACAATTATGCTAAAATAGAACAAAAGTGCTTACTTTCGTTTACGACTATAAGTACATTGTGCCAACCTAAGTTGTACATGAACCGAAAGCACAAATAAAGAAACTAATTTTATCTGTACTTTAATGGCTGTTTAACGTGCTATAATACAATTTATATTTCATTATTTCTCCTTAAGTGTTTTATTGTTTTGAAGTCCTTGTTGGAACCTTCTACTATTGTAGTTGTTGCCGAATTTAAGAATTCAACTAATCGTATTTTCATGATTTTTTCAAATATTTTAGAAAAAATAGACAAAAGGCTAATTGGTCTCAGATTATCAAGTTTCACTGACGTTCCTTTCTTAAAAATAGGAACTACTACGCTTAGTTTTAGTTGTTCAGGGAAAACACCGTTTAGAAAACTTAAGTTGATTACATGAGTTAAAATTGAAGAAATCTCTGACGCTATGTTCTTAATTAGAATAGTATTAAAATTATCAAAACCGCTTGATTTTTTATTTTTTAATCCGTTAATAGTAGAAAGTACTTCGTTTTCTGTCGTTGGAGTAATAAATTTATTTATTTGTATATAGTTTTGTGTAAATAACTAATAGTATTAAGCAGACGACACAGAGGAGGAAGCATTTACAGTGATTGGACTGGACTCTTGTTTAAACTTTAATCTTTATTTCAGTTGCTCTGCCACACTACTGGAAAAAGTGGCAGAGTAAATTCCGAGCTGTTTTGTAATTTTAGTTTATAATCTGTTTTTAGATGTGGAATAAATCATTATTTTCATTATTTTCATATATATTAGATCATTCCTAAGAACTGCTAGGCTTTCCACACCATGCATATGACCACTTAAGTTCTGTTTTTAACCAGGCAACAATTTATGGTCAGAGAATTGTTAAACATTTTTAATTTTCTTTTCACATTGACAATCCTCTAGTCCATAATAATATCACCATCCTTGCAAATACGTCATCACTAACTACCCATCCAAATTAAACAACCTTAGACTTTTAACCCTTTTAGTGATATGCCATCTGGCCTATGAATATACCTAAAAGTGCTAAGCAGTTTTGTGCGAAAATGTAGAGTTTTGGCTATACACTCGTATATTCATTATTTGTTGCCATATCTTCATAATTTTGTTTTTATTGTAACACGATAAATGGAGAATATCCCAATAGCAAGAAAATACATTTTAAAGTATTTTTTTATCTAAAAAAATAAAAATCTTATTTAAATTTTTTTCGTTTTTTTAATTATGAATAAAATAAGAGTTTCTGAAATTTTTACCTATTCCACTTTAAAGACAATCTAAAGAAAACCAAATGTTATATACTTTCAGTTCATTTTTATAAAGAAAATAAGGAGTATAGATGAAATATAAAAAATATTGTCCTCACAAAAAATTTTTTACCTCGATCTTCCTAGCGCGAAATAAAATATAAAAAATCGATCGTCGGCAATGGCCACAGGCCTATGTTGATTCTCTAATACCTTTGGAATAAAATTATATCGATAGCGCTAAGTAAAATAAACAATCCTGTCGTATATATAAAATACTTAGCTATGTAGAGGCTGTAGTACTAAAGGGGTTAATTGTCACTAAACCATTTGTCATTGGGCATTAAATTTGTTTTGTAATTACTGTAATGTATAATGTTAACTTTTTGTTTTTTACTTTGGCAAAACTATGGCCAAACCACATTTTTTTCATAATAAAGAGAGAAAGTATCACGTAGTTTAGTTAGGTTAGGAAGTGAAGTGAATCTTAAAGGGCAAGGTGGGGTGTGTGGGGTGAGAGGTGAGAGTCGTGGGGTGAAGTGTTAGAGGTGAGAACGTGAAATGAGAAAGATATTAGGACCTCGAAACGGAGGCTTTACATACATTTATTCATATTCACATCATAGGCAACATAACAGGCAAGTATATTCTATGAAAACACATCCTTACTCCCAACTAATTAAGTAATGCTGATTATTGTAAAATTTAAAAGAAGGCCATTTTATAAGTATGAAGAAAATTATGAAAAAAAGGCAAGTCAACAATCATTTCCTTCCGTATCTATTTAATTTGGATAATCCCAGGCCATATAATCTTCATTCAATATAACAACAGTCCATATAACATCATGTTGTGTTTTAGTCAATGAATTGTTTTTTATTTGTTCGTCTTATTTGTTATAGTAATCACCTAAAATCAGTTCATTACCTATATTTTAAAATAATATTCACTCATAATTTATGAACTTAGTACATAATTATGGTTGAAATACAATGTATTTATATATTATTAGTACACTACAAACGTTCAACTACAAGTTACACCTGCACAGATGAGTTACTTATAACGGTTTGTCTCTCTACTCAGAGGACTAAAGCTAACACGAATCAAAATTGCTTGGTTCCACGTTAATGGTGTATATGACTAGAAATACTGCAAAACAACCTGATAAATGTCATATGAGAAAAAGCAAGGCAGACGAGAAATACAAATGATTATCTGTGTTTTATCCTTCAACCCTTGTGTTTTCAGGCAAAAAACACACCTCTGAACGTAACTTTTGTGCGTAGGTGAATATTTACAATAGACAGAATAGTTCAGAATAAAGTATATGGCTTAAACTAAGTTTTTTTTACAGAAAAAAACTAAAAAGCTGTACTTATCTCTATATCTAAAAGGCAATGTCCACACTCACTCATCACTAATTCTCCCACTTCCCATGTAGGCAGAGAGCTGAGATTTTTTGTAAAGTTTCTTTAGGTCTTAAATAGGACAACCAAAGTATTTTCATCTTGATAAAATACTCTAATGGGGTAGAATCCGCCCATTAAATGATTGTATTGGGTTGATTTTAGTAATTTAATAAGAGTTTGTAAATAAATAAACATAATTATTTTGTTTGTGTGACATTATACTATTGATGCATTAAAAGTTTAATCTTCGGTTGCTAAACAAAAATAAATTAAACGAACATGTTTCGAATAGGCTAAGTAACAACAATGTGTATTTATACTGATAAATAGGTAGCAACGCAATTAGTGTGAGTGAGATACTGTAAATAAATTTAATATTGTGATTTTACGTTTACAGTTAATCTACTATTATTTGCAGTCAAAGTCACATTCCGAGGCCAAAGCTGAAGGTGTATCCAGCACAGAGAGCGTAGGGGTTGGCAGGGGTGTCCTCTAATCTCTCTCTCTCTCTCTCTCTCTCTCTCTCTCTCTCTCTCTCTCTCTCTCTCTCTCTCTCTCTCTCTCTCTCTCTCTCTCTCTCTCTCTCTCTCTCTCTCTCTCTCTCTCTCTCTCTCTCTCTCTGCCTCTCTCCCCCCCCCTCTCTCTCTCTCTCACACACACACCTATTAGCACATGTAAATGTTGAGAATTTACAAGTACATTGGGAGAATTTTTTTAATGAATTTGATAATAGTGTATTTGATGTAATTAATTGTTTTATCTGAGACATTTTTAAAACCAATATTACCCTCCACGCCTCATATACTGAAGGGATATAATATGATTAGGCACGATCGGGAAAATAAGGAAGGAGGTGGTCTAGCTGTCTACATTAAAAATTACATTAAATTTAATATTGTTGCATTGTCAGAGTCTAAATACTGTAGAAAACCTGAGTATATGATTATTGAGTTGACATTTCAATGGAGACTTTTGTTATGTGCTATGTATAGACCCCCCAAAAATAGGATTTATCGAGGAGTGTTTTGAAATAATAGGAAATTTGCTTCCAGTTTATGATAATTTTGTTTTAATTAGAGATTTAAATACTAACTTAAGTACTGATCGAATTTTTCCGGACAAAGGTCAACTCTTAAATTTAGTATCATGTTTAAATCTAAATATTCTGCCATTGAATCCAACTTATCACCTCCCTGACTCTGATTCATGGTTGGACTTGATTATGGTAAATTATTTTCAAAGAGTAGTTAGGTTTGGTCAGGAAGCAGTGTCAGGAATTTCCTATCATGATTTAATATTTGTTGAGTTAAATTTAAAGACAAGATTGTATAGTAATAAGGATAAAATTAATATTAGAGATTTTAAAACCATTGACAAAAATACACTTAAACAGGAATGTACAACTTTACAATGGCAAAATGTTTATGATAGTGAGATAATGGATGATAAGGTAGATATTTTTGAAAAGTATTTATCTTTATTATTTAATAAATATGTTCCATTAAAGTGTATTTCGAATAAAAGAACTCCATGTCCTTGGATAAATGATGAAAGAAGAGCTATAATGAAACAAAGAGGTGCGTTATATAAAAGGTATGTTAAGATAAAAGACCGTATGGGAGGAATATAAAATACTTAGGAATAGAGTGAAGCGTATAATAAGAGATGCAAGAAATCAACATTTTCATAACTTTTTAAACAGTAATAAGTCTGGTAAAGAATTGTGGAGTACATTATAATGTCATGGAACTGGAAAGGAACAAAAAAAGCTTTCTGATCCTGAAGTAAGTTTAAATAATCTTAATGGTTTTATTTTGTGGAGTAGAAACTAAAATAAATAATAACTTAATAGATGATTATAAGAATATGCGCCAGAATTGTTATCATGATAAATGTAAGTTTGTAATTGTAAATGATATTATTGTTCGTAAGATAATTTGTAATATGTCGTCAAATTCTGTTGGTAATGATGGAATACAGTACAATTTATTAAGCTGATATTTGAGGAAATTAAAGATGTGTTGGTGCATATTTTTAGTTTTTCATTGATGAATTCTGTGTATCCATCACAATGGAAGAAATCGTTGATACTACCATTGCCTAAAAATAATAATCCTGCTGAGTGTAAGCATTATAGACCTATAAATATAATGTGTGTTCTTGGTAAGGTATTAGATAAAATTGTATTTTCACAAGTTACTAGTTTTCTAAATGTTAATAATATAATGTATAGAAACCAATCAGGATATAGAAAAATGTATTGTACTCAGACAGCACTTGTGAAGGTAACAGATGACATAAGGGAAGCGATGGATAAGAGGAAAGTGACTATTTTAATGTTATTAGACTTTACAAGAGCTTTTGATACTGTTCATCGTGGTTTATTGTTGGCAATCTTGGAGTCTTATAACTTTTGTGATAAAGTTGTTAGTTGGTTTAAATCATATTTATGTTGTAGGTATCAAAGAGTTAGAACATTTAAAGGTAATGTTTCTGATTGTGAACTGAATAGTGTTGGTGTTCCGCAGGGATCTACTTTGTCGGCAATGTTGTTTACTATTTTTATTAATAGAATTAGTGACTCCATAATGTTTTGCAAATATATGTTATATGCAGATGACATGCAAATGTATAATCACTGTAATTTAGAAGATATTAACATAGCTATTCAACAACTCAATGCAGATTTGGCAAGTATCTTCAGTTGGTGTCATGATCATGGTCTAACGCTTAATGTAGCAAAGTGTAAACCTATGTTAGTTGCACATTCTCGTTTGATGAATAGTATTAACTTTGATGCTGTATTACCAGTATCAATTGATGGTCAAGTGTTAAAATATGAAGTTAGCATTGTTAATTTGGGCCTTAGAATGACTAATACTTTATCCTGGTCAGAGCAAGTAAATCATATTTGTAGAAAAGTGTATCAATGTCTGTACCAATTGAGAAGGCTATGTTTTAAGCCTACATTAGATGTTAAGAAGTTATTAGTCTATACCCTGATATTTCCATATTTCGATTATGCTAATGTTTTTTTTTGTGATTTGAATGATACATTGTGTAATAAGTTACCAAAAGCTCAAAATGCGTGTATTCGTTATATTTTTAACTTGAACATTTATGATCATGTAACTCCTTTTTATAAACAATTAAGGTGTTTAAAAATTAGTGATAGGATAGATTGTGG